>OMLM01011983.1:3186-13950 GCA_900302695.1 Helostoma temminkii
GGCAACTACTGTATTTTTAAAACATCACATTTTAAAAACCTTTCTCATTTAGGAGGAATCAATATGGCAGAATGTATTAAGGTTATTTCCTTAGCCGTTAGCCATGATGTTAATGAAAAAAAACGTGTACCTTCAGATCAGGCTGTACAATTCCTGGAAATCTGCAAAACAGCAGCTGGGAGTTTCTCATCTGTGTCCTCAGATCGTAGCTAGCTATATAGCATGCTAGCTAGACTCGCCTTCCGTTAGCGTCCTCGTTCTGTCCGGCTCCATTACGTGATTGGTCAGTTCCAGGTTGAATCCTATTGGCTGTTGAACAGTCAATAAATTAGAGCGCGAGCAGTTGATCCGACAGCAGAAGTTGCGCAGCAACAGTTGAGTGCGAGGAGAGACGGTTTAGAGCAGGAGCAGAGCTGAATGAGAGCAGGGACACTGAATGTAAGAGAAGGGTTTGAGAGAGAAATTCATTTAACTTAATCAAAACACACACAAAGGTACATCTGCAGTGCATTTTAAGCTGGTGACTTTTTTGAATTGAAACAAGAAAAAGAGTTGCTAAAGGGATCTGAAAAGTCACCAAATATGGTGGTATAATGGCTGAGCTGGTAACACTGGTAGAGTCCAAAGTCCATAGAATCCAGTCACTTTCCAGTCATTGAGTGGTAGCTGTCTGAGGCATTTCCTTCTGAAAGGTACCAAATATCAAACATTTGTTTTATCCTTCCAGTCCACTATACACTAAGAAACTAGTGTTACTACCAGGTCATATTATATTATCATGCCCGTAAAAACATAAGCAAAATGCAGTAAAGTGACTTTAAAACCACAGAGCAGATAGAGAAAGACACAAGACTGACACTAGTACAGAATCTCCCTGAAGGGTATTTGGCTCAAGGGTGTGTGTGTGTTTGTGTGTGTGCCCACATATACATTAGACACATTAGTCTTGTGAGTGCTTGTTACAAAGTGTGTGTGTGTGTGTGTGTGTGTGTGCGTCTGTGCGTGAGACGCTGTCACACTGAGGAACATGTGTGATATATGTAGTGAGTCCACACTGAGCCTCGGGCCAATGTGCTGCATTCGCTGCCTTCATTGCAGAAAAACAAAATGCAGTATGTGTTATTTATTATTAAACAGAATGCAGCCTCATCTGCCAGTCACACATTCAGGCTGGATAACACACAGGCACATGACAACACAGTATTGCTGTGTGTTTGCATGTGAGTAAATGAATATATAATTCATTGCAAATTCCATCCTGGCTGTGTTTATTACTAGAATATATTTCTATTGTGTTTTTATGTATGAATACACCTGCAGCAGGAGCTTCCACAGTGCATCCATCACGTCACGTCTGGGCCTCACACTGGACCAAACTGAGAGATAATGATGTTATTGTGATGACCTGGACTGTCCCTACTGTTGGATCACTTCAGCTATATATTACATATTCTGATCTGTTCATGCATCCCTCCATCCGGCTGTACATACAGTCATGAATTCTAAGGTGCTAAAAAAAAGGAAAAAAAAGGGGTTCCTGCATAGATTGAAATGCAAACAGTGCCCTCTAGTGGAAGGTGTAATAACTGTGGTCTGATCAGTGATCTTCCTTAAACAAAATGTACTTGTGTTTGTGCTTTGGTGAAGAGTTTACACATAGTTTTAGTACATTGTGAGAACCAGAGAGGTTAGTCATTTTCTGTCATTCAGTGCAGTTTTAGTAACAGGTTGGTTTAGCAGGAACACATTTCATTTTGATGCAAGCTCATTTATAGTGTAAAGGTTTAGACATGTACTTGCGGAGCACAGCAAATCCACAACAAATGTTGTACCCTGTTATGAATAATCATTGAGAGTTCTTTTGGCATCTTGGCTTCCATTTGAAGAGTGTTTGGTTAGCCCTTTAAGTGCAGTCCTGAGAAAACTGTGCACTTACAGGACTAGAGACTCTAATGAAGGTGCGTGCAACTGTACAACTGCCTCTCATGTTTGGATGCAACAAATCCAGATGGCAACATTCATGCCCAGCACAATCACAACAGGGACTTCCAGCCAGGAGAGTGATTACAGTGTAGCATGGTGTTGTCATCCCACAGTTGTCCCACTACACACACATCTAAAGCAGCACTGCATGGTTAGCTCCACTGGACCTATATGCACTAAACATATGATTTATCTTAAATGGGCCAAATTATTCAGCCTTTTTTAATATTTGTGTTTTGTACAGTGGTCTCAGGCTCAGCAGCCATGACCCAGTGTCCCTGAACAAGACACTAAACCCCAAAAATATCCACAAAAGCCCAGCCACTGAGGTACAAACCAGTGCACTCTGAGTGACAGTCTCAAGCCCAGCAATTGGAGAGGGTTGTGTCAGAAGGGGAATCAAGCTTAAAACTGGTGCCAGATCGAGGCACAGACCGTGCTGTACTGAAAGAAGGTTTAGTCAGTGCTCCAACAGTTCACTCTAGTAGGTATAGCTTTATATATGTCTCTTTGATTTGGCCATGGTTTGTTCAAAATGCTTTCCAGACTTTAAACAAAATTAACCTACTTAATATTCACATATTTTAACAAACACAAATTTTAAACTGAAATTTGACATTAGGACTTTGAAGTTACAAGACAACATAATGATACTAACAAAACACACACTGACAGTAGACACAATAGACAAAGACACAAATAGACAGTGATGTGACCAAAGTTTCATTTCTCAATATCCAGATTATGATACATCTAACGATACACTGTTAGCACCAACTTACTACCCCCCTTTAGTGAACATTTGGTTCACGTGTTCCTTCCATCATTGTGAAACATCTGAGTTGTCTTCCATTGTGTAGATTGTATAACAGGTTAGTGAGTGTGTGAGTGTGTTGTGAGGTCTGCAGCATAATTAGCAAAATATGGTTTTCTGGTCAATGTCTTTTTATACCCAAACCACCTAATGTTAAGAACCATATATTTAACAGTTTAAAAGCTGATATTGCATCAGAAAGTAATAACTTCACTGTGCCACCCCTTAGTTATTTGTGGGGTCTCTTGTGCTTTGGAGGATTGTTGGGTCTAAATAGATATCATCCATGTGTGCTAACACAGTATCTCTACAATTAATGGTGGTCTCTTGTGCTCAGCTACCCCTGATTCTGACTAAATGCTAGTTCTGGGTTGATACTAGAGCTGGTCCAGAGTTGGTTTAGGGTTGCTTGGTTTGGTTTTCCATCAGCTTGAGAGCACCCTAGAGCCACATCGTTACATCTTTACATGGGAGCTGGTTCCACAGGAGAGGAGCTTGATAGCTAAAGGCTCTGCCTCCCATTCTACATTTGGAAACTCTGGGAACCACAAGTAGACCTGCACTCTGAGAACGAAGTGATGGTACTATGAGGTCTTTCAGATATGAAGGGGCTTTAACATTAAGTGCTTTATATGTGAGGAGAATTTCAAAGGACTTTAAATTCTATCTATCTGTCTATCTATTTAACTATTTATCTATCTATCTAGATTTTACAGAGAGACAGTGAAGGGAAGCTAATGTAGGATAAATATCTTTTTCCAGGCTCACTTTTCAATTTCATATTATTAGGATTATCCAGTTCTGCCTCTGCTATCTGTCATGCTGTCATTTACTGACACCTTACACGTGCTTTTAGTTCCCCATGCTTAGATGGCCACAGTGGTCTTAATTATAATTATCAGGCAACAATCCACACACTGCAGACTGAATGCACGAGATGACATGATGTCACTGCAGAGCAGAGCAGCTACCAGCCGGTCAGACCACTTAGCACACACAGTCTGAGGAAGGCCTGCATCATAACCCTCATAAAGCCTGTGTGTGATTTCAGACCTGCAGGCTTCACATCTACATCTCTTACTCACACTCTACTCTGATATCACCGCTCAGTGCTTATATGTCTAATACATAATGTGCCAGTAGGTACAGCATAATGTTAATATGCTGTAAATGTAATGCCATGCAGCCCTGTCACAATTTCACTGCTCACAGTTCTAGAGTAGGTACTAACTCGTTATTACCTAATATTAGCCACCAGAAGATACAGTGCTGCACCTACCAGACCAAATGAAATTGTACTGCAGCTGCAAAGCCCCTGAGTGTGCTGCACTTAATATAGGCTTTTTTTATTGCTTATGAATGAAACTTTTTATTTGAAAGAGAAATACAGTTATTTATTCTTTGAGAAACTACACAGCCTCACTACAAGCTCTGATGGCAATTAAATGCCTCCACAGACTAATGGGGAAAATGAAAACTTAAACCCCGTTACAGTACGCTTCCTGTTTTCCTATAATTCTGATACTGTTTGCCAGGGAAATTCATTTGGATCGTGAGCTTGTAAATCAGCACAACACCCCACATATTTATTTATGGCTTTCACTGGTTGTTAAATCTTTGTTGATTCTTAGTTTTCAGAACAAACACAAGATTCTGTGCCCGCACCTCATTTGTGAAACGATTTCTTGCACCTTCTGTGGTATTTATCAATCATGAAACATAAACTATTTCCATGGCTGATCATGCATGCTGTGAATAACTGGTAGAACATGGATGTTGCAGCTCTGTGTGTATGTAAAATGATTTTGTTTATGCACACATTGGCGCACTGCTGCTCCCAGGTCAGAGCAGGCCAGCTAACCAGCAGGACACCCAGGAGTCACAGCTCCTACTCGACAGGG
Source organism: Helostoma temminkii (assembly GCA_900302695.1). Taxonomy (NCBI): domain Eukaryota; kingdom Metazoa; phylum Chordata; class Actinopteri; order Anabantiformes; family Helostomatidae; genus Helostoma; species Helostoma temminkii. The sequence goes on from OMLM01011983.1 coordinate 7,885, forward strand.
TTAATCTCCTGTGAATAATGCAACGAGCAGCTTTTCTGGCTTTTCTCAATGCAGCAAATGGGGGGTGACGATAACGTACGACTGCTATCTGCTCTCACATTCCTTTCCTGCCTTTTCCATTTTGACTGAAAACGCTGAAAAAATAACAACCAAGCTTTTATGGCGACTGGTAGCAATCAGTAGACCTGGGAGGTGGGTGGGCAATTATCTCAACAGGGTTTTCCTCTGGGGGTGTTATACCTTTTTTGGTGCTTTTATTGAGCCACGGCTTCAATTGGTAGAATTTGGAAAAAGTGAGAGCTATTGTCTTGTATGATAGATGAAAGACCCACTTATGTAATGAAAGTTTGAGCAGCATTTAAACACTTTGTTCCGCCGTACATGTGGAGAAGTTTGATTGCATGTCATTAGAGTGTAGCTGCTGCTACACAGAGGGAGGTAGCGTCAAACAAAGTCATTCAGCGCTGCCCAATATTGGTCCCCTACCTGTGTTTCAGCTTTATTGTGTTTCCTTCTGCAATTAGATGCGTTTTTGAGCATAGCTGACAGTTATTCCAGTGGGTGGGTAAAGCCACGTGAGAAGAGCCTGGAGAACATATTGAAAAATCAACAATACGTATGGAACGGTGAAGGTATTTTTTCACTTTTGCTCATGCAAAAATAAATGATTCGTGGTTGTGGTAGCAGTAACCAGGTGCTGTAACGAACTGACCACTGGAGAAAGTAACATCCAGTTCTACTGTACAAGAAAAGTCCTTGAGGATACCTGAGCCTGAGGTACTGTACAGGAAGGGCTTCTCAGAGTAGCAGTGTATCATTTATTAGATTAGAGTGTTTCTTCCGACCATGGCGAGGCAGAATGGATGCTTCTGACCCTGAACACTGAGACAGTGGGAAAGGAAGTGTAGTGCATAATCTGTGACTAATCCCTGTCACGAGAATAGTGGTCCATATAACTCATTTGTATCTTCCTTTATTGTGCAGTTATGCTATACTATTTTATTTCCTAATAATAAACAGCTTAAAAGATCATCTTGATAAAATTATTGTTTATTGCTAGAAACTTGGTGGAGTGGAGTGGCTTAGGTTGTAGACTCCAGCAGAGGACGGTAGATGTGAATCCAACATTGAGACACCTCCTTGCAGGTTGAGAAGATGTCCTCTGAGGGAGACCACCCACAGACCTGATTCTGACAGGGAAAAGCAAGAGGAAATTGTTGCTGTGTTGTGTTGTTGTGCCAGGTTTGTGTACTGTGCTATTGTTTAAGCACACTGGTACCTGTGAGAGGTGCGTAGCCTGCAGCAGTGAATAGCAGAGATAAGGAGGCCCGGGGCTGTAGTCTAAGTGTTGTACTGACTTGTTTATGTGCTATCTGTAATTATAGACATATACATTTGGTAACAGTGAGAGACATTTGATGCTACAGAGGAAAAAAACGTCACAAGGCAAGGTTACCAGACTACTACTAATCATTTTAATAAGAAAAGGTTAGTTTTTCCTCCCCATTGTCTCTAGTGCTTGGTCAAGTAGGATTTGTTGGGTTTTCTATATATTTCCATATAGCTGTTGTCTTACACTCTGTTAGGTCTTAAACCTTACATTATAAAGTGCCTTGAAATGACTATATACTGTAAATAAATTAAATTAAGAAATAAAACTGAATCAAATAGAAAATCACCAGTCGCTGATCAGTTCCTAAGGCTCACTGGTGGTTTTCATAATGTACAAGGGGCAGCATAGGAAAAATATATGCTGGCTATGGTCAATAGGTGTTGACACATTAAAATCAGGTTCATAACATTGTTGCATGTGATCACTTCACTGTTGCTGGCTGTCTGAGCTCAGTGGCAAGCAGGAGAACGAGTTATTCTTTATAACTTGTTTGTGATAATATAAAGTTTTGAAAGCTTTGCTCTGCACATAATCTTTTCCAATTATGTGCAGATATTCTGGCCTTGAAGACCTTCATACATTAACATACACTTAACCTAACTCTGAAGTTATCTTTGTGCATGAAATCAACCAAACCGTGATGTTTCCACCCTTTGTTGTGATGAGAGATCAGGCAGGCAGCTGCCTTCATTCCCATGGTAGGAAGGAGTGATGCTTACAAAGGCATCAAATAGTGATACCAGAGGGTTATTTGCTGCTGCGGGATGATATTGATATACCATATCTACACTGGATTATATGACAAAAATACAGAATTTATACAGATGTGGGACCTGTGTTGTTTCTATCTGGTTTTTATGCTTGCTATAAAAGTCTAATTAAAAAAGTCTTAATAAATGTCACAACATGTCTGCATGTCTCCTTCTTTGCAAATCCAGAGATTTTGGTCTCAACAGAACATCAGTGCTCCTCTATAACAAACACTGAGTATTATGAACATCTTTATCAGTTAAGGTTTGTCCATCCTCAGGCTTGTTTCACTGTGAGAACACAGTGACAAAGAATGTATGTCGGTGGAGACAGAATAGTGATATTAGTGTATTGTACACAATTGTAAAGACGACTCTTCATTTGATTTTTTAAAATCAGGTAATTGAAGAATAATTATCAAAACATGTCTAGGTTTACTTTCTGATTTTAGGACTAAACAACATGAAAATGTAGTTTTAGACAAAGACATGCTTTGTTTTCCTTATAGCTGTAGCTGGCAGAGCAATGTACTGCAGTGGACTGAAACATTTATTAATTTTATTAATCAGCCTGTTCATCTTTTGTGCCGGTTTGATCGCTGGATTGTGACAGCTGTGATAACTGTCACACCTGGACCAGGCGTTGGATGAAGAAAACGCTGAACAGAGAACAGATGGACAGAATGGTGGATGAATGACTGAATAGTGCAGTGAGGTGCAGCGAAGCAGAGCGTCAGTTGTCACTGTTCAAATGTGTTTGGCAGGGCAAGCGAGTGTTAATCTGTCCGTGCTGGAAAAGGAGGGACACAGAGCAAATACAGATTGCAGCTGAACTCTGGTATCTGTCTGCTGCAGTCCACACTGAGCCAGAGCAAATGGAGCAGATAGAACATGCAGCTGCAGGACACATCAGCCCAAAGTACAGAGTGGAGTCCACAATACTTCACCAGCAATCAAATAATTCAGAGGATGAAACTTTTTGGGTCAAGGATTTTTGTGATTACTGTTTTCAGAATGTACACTGCTCAAAGAATGAAGGGAACACTTTAATCACACATCAGACTCTGATGAATGAATTATTCATCATTATTATTCATTATATTATTATATAAGTTATAATTCTTTATTTATGTGTTCAAAGCTAAATGTAATAACAACAGTTAATGGAAAACAAAACCATGGATCCATGGAGTGTCCAAGTGTAATCACAGGATCATTTCATCATGACAGCTCATAAATGTCATTCAGACGTGTGGATGACCCCAGTGTGCCTGTATGCACTGACAAGAAGGTGGTGATCGTACTGGGTGGTGGATACACTGATACATAACCTTTAATGTCAGATGATGGATGTGTTACTGTTGATGAAATCTATGTGGTGTTAGTGTTAAATAATAATAAATAATCCATTTGCAGAATGTACTGTATATTAACTAAGCTATGCAGGAGTTGAAAGTTGGGGTCTCTAATAAACAATCATTGCAATTGGCATTGAACTGTTTGCTCTACACCTCTACTGGTGTAATAACTGATATACCAATGTGCCACCTTAGAGTAACAAGACTGCCTGTGCCACCTGATTGAACTTCATCCTACCACTGCTGACAAGGACACCAGCAAAACACAGAATCCGTCAGGAGGAATAAGGAGAGAGCATTTGTCTGTGGCCACCACATGAAAAACCATTTCTTTTTGCACTGAAGCAGGTGAAACTGCATCACAATCGCGTGTGCTTCTAAACGGACAGATTGATACCCCTGAGGTTTAACTGACGTGGTGTTATACTGTTATCATTAAGTGTTGGGGTTTAATTTGAGCAGTTTGTATTTATTGCCTCTGCACATGAAATAACAATATTAGTTCCACTGAGGTTACTGCAGGATGTTGGTATGTGATTAAGTTCGACTCTGCAGGGCTTCAGAGAGTAATAAGTGATGAGGGGCAGCTGCTGATGAAGGGATGAGCACAGCAGGAAAACACACACACTCAACACAAAGGCAGAGTGAAGCTAATGGCTGTGGCCGTGTCATTGACTTAAAGTCAATGTGTGTCTGTATTGTTCTTTTGAAAATAATAATAAAAATATTAAAAGAAAGAATAAGACAGTTGTTTTAAAGTGATTTCAATGAATTACTTAGTAATTACATTTAAAAGTTTACACTCAAGTCTGTCAAATTCAGGAATGGAGGCCTGTGGCCAAGATCTTATCTTGTTTGTTCTAATCCCATCAGGGTTTGATCAGTTTCTCATACAGTACTTCTGAAACTCAGCTCCTGGGAAATAAGTTCCTCTTGTTTTTGGCTAAATTTTCTCTTTATTAACTGACCAATCAAAATTTAGTGTGTGCCATAGAAAGCAGCTGTAGGGTATGAGAAAAGGTACTAGTACACAGCTACAGTGCTGTGAACTGTAAAATCCCCTTTCTTGATTTTTTTCAATATTTTTTTAAATATTTTCCTTTTCTTTCCTTATTTTTGGTATATTTGTTGCACTTGAATGTTTTAGATCGTGAAACTAATTGTAATATTACACAAAGAAACCTGAGTAAATACTAAATGTTTTTAAATGCCCCTCCCTCAGGCCTGATTACTGTCTGACCAGTTGAATTTAGAAATCACTCAAACAGAAGCTGTCTGACAGAGCGAAGCAGCTAAAAGGTCGCAAAAAGCAACACATCATGCTGTGATCTAAAGAATTTAAGAACAAGTGAGAAACAAAGTCATTGACATGTAGATGTAGATGACATGTAAAGTTCCAAAGAGTTGTTGATGCTCACCAGGCTGGTAAGGGTGACAACAGGTAGATTACGTACAAATGGAGAACATTCAACACTGTTACCTCTGCAAGGAGTGGAAGGGTAACGGTGGTAACATCAACCCCAGGATGATGAAACTAAAGGCATCTCATGCCTTTATCTCTTATATTGATGAGTCTCATTGTCCCTGTGAGTTGAAAGTCTGTTCTAGTTGTTCCTATGTAGGTAAATGTCCCACCAGTGCGTGTTGTGTGCACACACAGGGACTCACACAGAAATAGAAAAGTGAAGACAAAGACTGAAACCTAACAGTCCACAGAAAATTAGTAATGGTGTCTATAGCAACCAGGAAAACACACTGCAGTAAAGCCTGATGTCAGTAATGAAATAGGACCAGGTCACGTTTGGAAAAGCCTCAGGCTGCCAGGTGTCCCCTGGGTGTGGTGAGGCTTTCTGAGCTGCTTGAAGTTTATGCTTTCAGGATCGTCAGAAAAGTTCACACTTACAGGAACCTTTGGATGTGGCCTATGGCTTTCTGAGGCCTTCAGCATTTTACTCCTCTTCAGATGGTCTCAGTACAATGCTCAGTGCTGCACAAAGCCTCTGGCCTTGCCTGGGAAACACCCAGGATGCCAGAAATGGAGGTACTTGGAATTCTGAGGTCCTTTGAAAGACCCAGATCAGGCCCCAGGGCTTTAAAAACCTCAGGAAACACACATTTCAACAGTCAGTTCTCATTGAAATATTTCCACTGAACATTTTATTTTCATATAAAACTTTGATCAAACAATAAGTGAGGTTGGTCAGATAAAATCACAGCAAGCACAGCCAGTATTGGACAGCGGGCCACACAGTAGCTAGCAGATTAGCAGGCTTCACAGTATCACCATAGGACTGCTGACTTTTTCTAAGCTCGAAGGGAAAAAATATGAATAATAATAATAATAATAATAACAACAAATATAATAATAAGGTTCCATTTGAGTGATTGTTTCCTGTCAGACATTCCAGAGCCTGGGAGCTTTTGGTGGCACAGTCACAATCACACTAACATCCACTCTCACAGACGTCTATGTGTCAGTGTGTATTTTATCTATTAGAAGCTCATATATGACATCCTCCCGCTTGGCACACACACACACACACACACACACACACACACACACACA
>OMLM01011983.1:13970-29903 GCA_900302695.1 Helostoma temminkii
GTGCTGACAGTGTTTGTGTGATGAATAGAAAATATGCCAAGTGCCTTGTGATGATATTTATTGTGATTTGGTGTTATTTGAAAAAAACTAAATTGAATTGTACAATGTAACAACAGCTATCAACCACACAGGGGCACACCTGAGCCAAGTTTCATGCAGCAGAATTAAAATGACAGTAGACTGTAGAGAAAAACAGTGGTAGAATCACAAACTGGACATTGTTAAAAGAGAAAGAGTTTCAGTGTCTCTGTATGATAACGGAAGAACTGTTTTCTTACAGGATACAGATGTCACATTCTCATACAAAGATATTTTTGCACAACAAAGTCTACTGCTACTTTAACTTCAGAGTTTTAGCATCTGGTAAACATTGCACCAGTTTGGATTAAATCTATCTATACAATATAATCTCTGGTCTCCATATACTGTATGTGTGACACATTGAAATGAACATTGGAAGTTACTTCATCTGACACAGCTTGTGTTATTGCGTTGTGTACAGATGTCAAGATCTGTGAAAATCATTTCTGTAATGTCCTTTACAGAACATCTTTAGTTTGCATTACGTAAGAGAAACAAGACAGTGACAACATAAATTAAATACACTCAATTTTACATAGTAATGAAAACACAATTATTAACTTGCTTAAAGGTCACCTCAGTTTAATGAGACACTTTTCAGAAAAAAGCCTTCACCAGCTGTCTCTGGTCATGATTACAGCTTCACTGAGGGCACAGGAGAAGAAAATCATTCAACGTAAGCTCGACTGAGTAGAGACAGAACGTCTTCATTCTATTAAAGCAGAAATAAATACAAATCTCATGTCAGTACTGAATCTGAATTCATAGACAGAAAGACACAAATAATAAAACCCATTAATCAGAAAAGGCCTCAGCCTTTTGGTTTCTGTACCTTTTATGCTCCAAAACACAAAAATGGTTCCAGAAATACTCTGATTTAGTTTTTACTGAGAGTTACTGAGAGAAGGAGGTCAGGTAATGTCTGTCTGTTAACTGCAGAGCTGGAGTCAAGATGCCGCTAGCCCAGCTTAGCATAAAGACTGGAAGCCTGTCCAAAATCCACCTATGAGGAGCTAAAGCTCAGGAATGAACACAGTGCATAATTTACTTAATCAGCATTAAGCCACATTAAGCCAAACTGTGGCAACTATAAAGCTCAATCCAAAACTGAATATGATGAGCTTCATAAATGTAGAATTTTTTATCACTTATATCATTATTATTATTATTAAGTACAGTGCCTGAAAAAAAAATCCACTCCTCATTGGAGGTTTGTACCTTTTACCTATTTATTTTTTTTACAACAGTGAACAATGGTCAGTTTCATTTGTATTCATTTTCACCGGGCAACAGAAAAAGAGGATAGGATAAATAAACCTGTATCTGGAAGGTCCAATTACTTCACATCATTATCCTGACAAAAAGAGCAGTTTGCATTGTCCAGATGTGCAAAGCTTACAGAGATGTATCCATACAGGCTCACTCTAAATGCTGCCAAAGAAGAATCTGACTGAGTACTGACCTATAGTCTTACATACTAATTAGATGAACTATATCCAGTTTTTAAATATATAGCTACCTAGAGTAACCTCATCACTCACAGACACCTCACAGACACAGAAACAGTTTGGGGTATGAGTGGTGCTTAGAAGCTTGTATTCCCCAATGTCATCACCACTAGATACTGTAAAAAAGTTCCAAGGGGGTGAGTACATTTTATAGCACTGTAGCTACTGTATATTTGTATGTCAACTAAAAGAGCAATGTGGTGTTTGGCATTTCCTCCAATCAGGACAAACGCAATTACAAGTCACACTGAAAACTACTGGTCAGGTTTCTATAAAACTCGACAGAGGATGCTGCTGTTGTCCTCACAACACTTAAAATACCAGTGTTCTAATTTACTACCAGAGCAAACTTTGGTTTCTTTAACTGTCATCTCTTTTATTTCCAACTTAACCACATCTAAACCATTGAGCCAGTAGATCAGAAGATTCGTAGCAGCCATACCTCATTCGGAAGGCACTAACAAACAATGTTGACCTGAACAGGGTCAGAAAAAGCTCAACTTGGAAGCACATATTCCGAATGAACCATGCTCTTTAGGTGATAGTGCAACCTTTTTTTTCCTGGCCAAATTTTCCACCACAGCACTTATTCAGTTTCCCTGGTGCCACCTTCACATTTTAGCATCACTACCAGCAGGGCTTTAACCACAGCAATATAGCATATTGTTTGGTCCATCCTAACACTGTCTTTGCTCAGAGATCATGAGCTGCTTCACCCTGTAGGTTCCCTAATAACAGCTGCCTTCATACCTCAAAGTATGAACATAAACATTATTCTAGGACAGTTAGTCACAGTCTCAGTTCATGGCATAGCTGCTCTGTTGTTTGATGCTGTGTGTGTTAACAGGGCACTTGGAGAGGCCTTTTGGTTGTTGAGACTTATCAACTGTCTACGATGACCTTCCCTAGCTGAAGCCATTCTCATCAAGCCGGCTTTGTCTGAGCGTTGACGCTGTGGCGGAACCTTTCTTGATGCTTGTCTAAGCTTAGCCGCCAGCTCAGGGAACTGCTGGGTGTACAGTTGATCCGTGTACTGCAGCTCTGGAGTTATAAGTCTCTGACATTTTGCTTTGGTTTGTCTGTCTATGTGTGGGTTTAAGTTATACCCCTGAATGACAGCAGCTCCGTACTGGAACGGCTTCAGCCCAGTGTCTTTGATCTGGGACGGGTCCACTGCCCCACCATCTTTCAGGCAGGTTTTAGCTAGCTTGCCTTGAAGCTCTCTCAGCTGATACACTTCCTTCTTCATCTTCTCTTTCCCAACCAGACTAACCACTTTGTGCCAGAAGGTGGCGTTAAAGTGCAAGTAAATCCTCCAGTCTAAAGCATTCCACCTCTTGATTTTCTCTGCAGTGTTTGGCAAAAGTGAACGACGAGTTCGTTCATTCCGACTGTTGAGTTTAAAGGAAACCACATCTTCCAGAGACCAGCAGAGGGCGTGTTTGAGCAAGATCATGGACTCATCAAAGTACTCCGAAATAAGAATAAGGTGGAAGTCCTGTTCAATGGCTGCAATAGCCATGCTGACTCTCTCCTCTAAGTCTTTAGCTTCAGCTGTAACGTTGTTGTCAAAGCCAAAGTCAAAGGCCAGGATATTATGAGCATAGTGGTTTCCACCAACTGATGCATTGTAGTTTTTCCAACTGTTGTCCAGGAAGTCGTCCAGGTTGTGAGTCTTGTGGAAGGCTGGAATGCTCCTGTAGTAAATAAAGATGGACTCCATCATGGCCACAGGATGCCTCAGGATGGAGAAGTAGAAGCTGTCCTTACGCATCACTTTTGCCACCTGAAACAGAACATATATTTCAATTTATTTTGTATTATATTTAGCATATTCCAAAAAAGTGTACATCTTTCTTTCTTTCTTTCTTTTTTTTTGGCCAAAATAGCATGTTAATTGCTACTAAGTGCTAATTGCTAAAGTGCTACTTCCCTATCACTGAATTAATTAAAAAAAAGAAGAGAGAAATACTGTAAAATCCGGGAAAAAGCTCAGACATTCAGATCCATTTAGATGACTAAGTGAGTAACTGTCATCATCTTTAATTCACTCTGATATTACTGTTCTACTAATCCCATCACTGGCACAAACTGTGTCTTACATATCATGGCTGCAGGTGCTGGTCTAATTAGTTCATACTGGCAGAAGTTGGGTTACAACAAACCTACATTACTGCACATGTGATACAGTACGAAATCATATCTAAATATAATACAAAAGCTAAAATACCGCAGAAAGTATCAACTTGTCTTCAGGTCATACATAAAATGAAAAATAAAATATAATACCTCACTTTTAATGGGAAGGTGGAAGGAAGTCAGATTTGTTCTATACTTAGTATCTTAAATGTGTGTGTGAAAAGAAATTACTTAAATTCAATTAGTTACATTTAAGTTAAATGCCTTTTTATTTAAACAATTGTAAAAGAGTCATTTAACTACACGAATTACTATGCAAATATGATTGTGGTGGATCTACCAGCCAGCTGCTGCAAAATGTAATTGAGCTACTAGGTTTCTACTCCCAACACTGGGTGTTTTGCATCTTCTCTTGTGTCTCTTGTCTCTTGTACACCATCTGGAGTCTACATGTAAACTGGGCTGTAAATTCAGAGGAACACAGCTTCAATCATTCTGTGATGACACTCACCTCAGATTTTCTAAACCTCATGTGGTTGCACATGATGTGGAACTCCCTCACGCGTCTGCTGATGACACCCTCGACGAAATGCGCTGCAAAGGGAAACGGGTAAAATAACTGGCTGTGTTTGTTCAGGGGGAGGGCAAAGGTCAAGTTCCTGCTTTCACCGTAGCGATACAGGATGTTTAGGATGGTGCTGCTGGCCGTTTTGTGTGTCTTTAGAAAAACAATGTGAGACTTTGGGTGGCACGTCGCTTTGGTATCTACACTGTTGCGAGCCTTTAACAACTTGGATGGAGAAGGAGTATTGATTAGCCTTTTGTCTGTGCCTTCAGTTAAACCCTTCGTAGCACCAAGGAGGACTGAAGCACCTGCACTTCCAATGACTGGCATGTTTCTGTGCTTTGGTAAAAGCTGTTTTCTAGATGAAACATTTTTTGCCTGGAACCCCATAGCACGGTTCATGCTTTTATCCACATGTCTCTGCTCTGACTGAAGATCTGCTGTTGTTCCTGTGTGTAGTAACAACGCGTCCTGGTGTACTGCCAGCGACGACTCAGAATGAAGGCCTCCCCAGATGTTTTGCAGAGTAGGAAACAGGTGCTGTTTGTTGACAGTGAATCTCAGATGTGGGAGTCCTGTCAGCTTGTCACTGGAAGAAGTCCTAAACACAGTCAGTATGATGTAGTAGTCAGAAAGCTACTATGGTGCATGAATATTACACTGAGTGTGACTTTACCTGGCCTGATGTGCGACATAGGTCTGAATGGCGATGCAGACCACGAGCAGGATCAGCAGTATCCACAGGTAGTGGCGCCTGCTCCATAGTCCTCTCCTCAGACACCTGCAGGGGGTGCAACACACACACACATTCATTTTGTCTTTTTCACCTAACATTAATGTCCAGTAGACTTACCCTAACCCTAACTGTAACCAGCATGATACACATGTCATTATTTGACTGATTAACACATTTTAAGATGAAAGCCTTCCACTTATTATAATCCAGAATCTGAATGCTAATATTTTGGGGTATTGCACAATGACCAACAATCAAAGAATTTAGCTTGAAATGGACCAAAACGTATTTTGAAATGAAAACAGACTTTTGAGAGCAGCTGCAGATGGATGGTTACCCTCCCTCTGGAGACTTGGTTCATGGTAGAGTGATGACAGCATGAGAGAACAACCCTTCTGCAATGACAGCTTTCCTGGAACTAAAGCTGTTTCTGGGTGAAACAATATGTCAAACTAGGAGGAAAAGAATTTTCCATTTTAAGACTGACAGAACCAGAGTCTGTCCACAGTGTCTCGCCAACAAACACTCTCCCAGTCTCCATATTTAGAAACTCTGGTTCTTCACAGATTGATTTTTTAATTCTTCTTCATTTCTGTTCCATTCAGCCTTGAGCATAGCTTTAATGAAAGATTGGGAGCTGAATAATTTCATTTTTGTTATTATTCTAATTAAGCATAATTACAAATTTAAGCTACATTTTTTCAATTCACTCATCAGATGTTGTATCCAATGTGTGAAGCACTACCACTATGTTATACAACTATTTTTTTTACTGATTTTGCACATAAATCTGCTCATTCGTTCTTCCTTCATATAGCGCTGGGTTGCTTATTGCTTGACCTTTCAACCTCAAGAACAAATTATCTTGGTCCTTATGAGTTTTCTTCTGACTAATAATATACTTTATTAATCCCCTTGGGGAAATGCTTCATGGACAGGCAGCCCCTTTAATGCACCAGGGGTCCTGGGTTTCAGTGTCTAGTCCAAGGACACATCTCAATGTAGCCAGGAGAAACCAGGAATCAAACCACCAACCCTGGGGTTGACAGACAACTGCTCTACATACTGAGCTGCATACCAGCCCTTATAGGAATACCATAAAGCTTCTGCTACAGACTTCAGCACTTGATTATGTCTCTAACTGTATCACCCTTGAGACAAATTTTGAACTGGTTTTAAAAGTGTCAAAGCACAGCTATACCTGAACATGCTGGGACCTTGCCTACCAATCAAGAGTCTAGGAAGATGCAAATATATCATAGGTTCCCTCCAGTTAAATGTCTTCTTTCCTAAACCTTCCCTCCTCCTCCTCCACTGACCCTGCAGCACCTGAGACACTGTTATTGCACACGCAGCAGCCTTGTTTTGCCTCTGGATCTTCTCTATAACCAGCTTCCTCCTGTCAACTTATCCCAAGAAGGTTGTGACATAAAAGAACAACTAATAATAATAAAAAAACATGCACAGTGTGAATTTGTCTATACTCATAATGTTGTCTACTACATGCTGCCTTAGGCCCTGCTCAGCTTTATCACTGAAAGATGTATCATACCTTTTACGTTATATCCAACAAGACGTTTGGACAATTGTGCTTTGATAATGATGGTTGCCATGAACAGTTTTCTGCCTTATACCTCCATCTAGTGATAAAACTGATCTCACAATTCTAAACTACTAGCCACAACGAACTAACTCTGGTGTGTAAAATAAGTGTTTGAGCTTTAAAATCCACACAATTACAAAATACATGCACTGCATGACGAAATCAGTTCGTTATATTTGACTGTTGAACCAATTTGGGGACGTCAGTGTCCATGATGACTATGTGCCATGTGGTCTCTGTGGTGACATCCAGTCACAAGATGTAAGAAACTGTGACACTTTATCACCTGCATATACTGTACATATGGTGGATGTGGCCTGCCACCCATGGCCACCTTGCCAGATTACACTAGTGAACTGAAAATATAAAATTTCTCCTGTATTTATCCTGGAATAAAATATGCAATTTTTGCTTAATTGTTTATGCCTGTAAAATACTAAATGTATCTGTAGTTTGATGCTTTTACATCAAATTGTCAAAACGTCGAAGAACTGTGCGCCCGAAGTGGACAACATTCCAAAGTTAGTCAAAGAGCACGTTATCATCCAGGAAGTAGGTAAAACAGGCCAAGGACACATCCGAGGGTCTGCATCTCTGTAAAGGTCAGTTACTGTGACTCCTCCACTAGAAATAGCGAGGTGAAAACCAGGATCAACAGTATCATCTGAATTCTGCCACAAACAGCTCTGTGATCCTCAAACCTTCTGCGAGAGTGTTCTATGGACTGAGTCAGTCAGACGTTTGGAAGACAGAGTCTCTGTTACATGTGAAGTAAACCAAAAGTCTTGAGATGACTTTTGTTGTAAACTGGAGCTATATAAATAAACCTGAATTGAAATGAATTGAATAGCTAAAAGGAAGCAGGAAGGAAGTGGCCTACAAACTTGTTATTGAATTCACTAATGTAAACAATATAACGTCTGCCAGCACTGTCTCTACTGGATATATCAGTGTCTAATGACACCTTGACAAGGAGCTAAAGACTTAAATAGAAACATGACTGATGATGGTTCGGGTGGTTACCAAACTCATCAAAGTCTGTACAAGCTCAGCTCTAGAGTGAAGTGAACTTTACTGGAGAGAACAATGATGGCAATATTTTAGGTGTAGCAACCTAACAATATCTTTGACCTTCTTTTCGATGACTTTTGGCAGCTCTCTGTGATGTAACCTGAAGGTGAGATAACTGTAAGTGCTCCCTTTTGTTTTTAACTGAAATAGTACACATATGGCCACTGGTTCCCCGCTACATATCTGCGTCATGACGATATATTCAGCAGGCTGATTATGTGGCGCAAAGCATCTATAACAAATCTGGTAAATGTCAAATTGTCAGGCTACATTTGTGTTACGGCGAAAGGCAAAAATGCATCTGCCTCATGATTCATTCAGCAATAAGTTCAAAACTAACAACAAATGCTCTCTTGTTTACTGTATCTGTTCACATCCAATACGCAGATGCAAAACTCTGTGTTAACCCAGACAGCCTGTGTTTGTGTCACTGTGTGGACTTGCTGGAGTAAAACTCAGTCTAAACTGCCAAGATGAAGTCCTGTAAGCACTCAGCAGCTGTGGGTTTTGATAAAAACACATACAAATACACACATGCTACCACACTGCACTTTTTGCTTCTCCTTTCACTGAGGTTCGCTCTGAAGTTTTAGGTCAATACCGTCCATTTCGACTCCATTTGCACTGTATGATCATGACCAGAATTTTGCTTCAAAGAGGTTTCAGCCATGGTACAGATTCTGTGGTGATTTTCACTCATTCAGGTCTAAGTACTGTATTTCTGAAAATGCTACCTGATGCAATGTGATGTGTGTTGTGTTATAGTTCTTAATGAGAGTTTATCCATCTTTCAAGGCCAATTTTGCCAGAATCTGATTGCTCTCAGGCAGATCTATGTATCTATATTTTATATTCATACTTCATTTGGGGCTACCGAAATGGAAGACATGTTCCATAAATGCTTGGTAAAAATCTAGACCGTAGCAACAGTGAGTCAAAGCAGAAATAGAGTGTTCCACAATCTGGGCTCATGTCTGCTGCTTTTACACAGTAGTTTTAACTACTTACAACTTACTTACATTCAATAATCATATTTGCAATAATTTGCTGGTTTTGAGCTGAGATCAAACAAACTTTAAACTTGCAGCAAAACTTTCAGAATAAAAGCCTACCAAGTGAGGGATTACGTCCACTGGGATATTATAACCATCTGTGCAGGAAATGTTTAGTTTCCTTAAAGCTAGCTTGGCAGGAATAAAAACTCAAAAGTGGTAGTGGTGACTAGAAATAATAAATAAAAACTAAAAATTCTGTCTCACAACTGGAGTTGTGATGTGAGCATGACATACAAAAACAAAGTTCTGGCTCTAACACATATCTGCATGTTTCAAGTATGACTTTGCGCATCTGAAAAATAAAGGCTCCATCTGTGGGTTTATGGTAGTCTAATTTAACTGCTGGTATAAAACATTAGCTATTGACAGCTTTCTCCAGATATCCCATATCAGCATTTGTCTTCAACAATTAAAACCCCAAGTTTCAGAACCTAGAAAAGAATAGCTTGAGCCAGTTCGTGTCTGTTTCCTCTCTGCAGAGAAGTGACCATGTTTATATCGGTTATATTGGTCATATTATGTTGGTTTCAGCACAGTCAGAACTTTCTATAAACAGAGCTCATAAGCAAAACCACAGCTACAGATGGAAAAGTCAGACATTTAGTTAGCTGAACCCAAGGCCCACAAACACTGAATGAAAACAATGCTGACAGACTCTGCCTTTGAGTTACAGCAACAATAACAAGCCACTGCAGTGAAATGAACTTTATGTGCATCAACACTCTACACTACAACTGATGAGTGCAGGACAGATACGTATAATCAAAGAAACCAAATCCTGTGCTCCTACTACATTTGCTTGCTCGGTAGCTTCTACTACATCATCCTACATATTGATCGCATCACTACTGTTTCACCTTTGGCTGTCTGGGTTATAAATAGGCTGGTAAGAAAGAATATCCTATCTGCTCGGAAAGACAGGGAGAAAAAAGCAAATGGAAACCCACCATGTTGGTCATCCATCGTTCACACTGGTGACTCTTTGGACACTTGTTAATGTTTTCTTTTTTATTGAAAACGGCACAGTCCTAGATCTTCTGCTTTCCCTTACTGAACCTTCATATTCTACCCTGCCCTCTGGTATTGAGAGGTATTACTTCTCACACAGGTGCAGAACATATACTGCATTGTATGCTATTTGGCCATTGGCTGTAGTCTTTGCCATGTGTTCAAGTGCTACTTTTTGGCCCAGCTGATGGCAACATGAGGTGATGTATAGGTGGGCCTTCATCGCTGCTAGTTCTTTGATGTTGCCCTCAGAGTTCATCTTCAAAGTTTTCATCAAAGAGAAGACACATTGTGGAAGGACAAAAGAAACAGAGAAAGAGCAATACATGTAACACACAACAGACGCTAACACATGTTGTAAAAGGTCAGAAGAGAGGATGATCAGCTCAGGTCAGTGAAAAAATGTGTTGTTTGAAACTCCAAGTGCTGCACACATCATGTTGTTTAGTTTAGCCTACAGGGTTGACATTGAAAACATGTCATAGTGTTTATCTGAAGTAAATGCTTCGCTGGTTGTTTGGAGTTCTGAGTCAAAGAGGAATAATGCCAGCTTTGATTAAAACTGTAGTTGTTAGTAGAAAACATAACAAATCTTTGTGGAGGCCCATGTTGTTATGAACTTGGGACTCAGTGTTAATTTTATCAATAAAAATGTTGACAATAAATTGACTAAAGTTTATTTAATGATTAAATAGTAATGACAATGATTTTCTAACCAATCATTTGTATTCACTTGAACATGCAAATTTTTTGTTGTCTGTTTTGCAAACCTGCTAACCTCATCCGACCCCCACTTTTCCTAGATTGCTCATACTCACAGTCTGTGTTTACTTAAGCTATCACACACACTGTTCAGCCATAATATTAACACTACCTGATGGTTTTCATGTTGTGGTGGACCGGTGTCAGCTTGAACACTGTGAACTGTGATCTACTGTGTTACTGTTCTGTCACCTGTTAATCATAGCCAGCATTAAAATACAACCACCGCTCTTTGTTTCTGTTTTTGCTGATAGGTGGAATCACTAACACAGGCTGTAGCTGTTTATACTGTAAGTTAAATTTGCAGAATGACTTGTCTGGTGATACTGTCCCAGTCTTATCATGCACTCCGCTCCAGTCACAAAGTCACACAAAGATTTGGCACAAAGACTTTCCACTAAACATTTCCCCCTACTATCAGTTAGCTGCATCCTGAATTATGAAACGATAATTAGATGTGATAAAACTGCACTAGATAAAAAAAAAAACTGTGCAATTATTTCTTATTACTTACTTATTTTGTTTTCATTCGCATCTGTTTTTCACCCATTTTCAGCCAATTTAGTCTATTTGAACCTGTGCCTGCACCTGTATATTCACCATGAATAATTGATTTACCAATTACAGAGCTACACACTCCATAACAGCATCATGCAAGATGATCTATGGCCATCACATGACCAAAATTAAAACTGATCAAATCTTAACCCTTTAAAGCCCAGCCACAAATAATAGCCACAAATTCAAAAAAAGGAGTGTGTATTGGACCCTTTGTTCAAAAAACAAAGAACATTTTTTGAATTTTTTTCTAAATGTGAGATTTTTGATGTATTATATTTGATACAACAGAAGTTTATGATAATTGTTACATCAAAAATTGTTTGTGTACCAAATATGATACAAACAGCATTACAGGGTCAAGTGAAATTAATATAAAATATATGACAACAATGCAACTGAAATAAAATGTAATTTTTGGGAACTGAAGAACTAAACAGATAATTGAATTGACATGAACACTAAGATTTCAATGAGACTTTAAGTGAACACGGCAGTACCGCATGACTGACACTGGAGCCGCACCAGAGGCAACTCTTGCAAAGGACAATTACTTATGTAAATTTGACAACAACTCTGAAATAACTGACCATAATAACTGGGACATTTCAGTACAACTTGTGACATCATTAGCTTAATTGTGCTGCCTGAGCAATCAGCCAGCACATCTGGTTTTGGCTGCTGTTTCTTTGTTACCTGAAACAACTTCCCTGTTTTTACAGCTATAGGAGGTTCACAAGACGTCTGTTCAACCTCAATGTGTCTTCTAAACTGCAGCTGCACCGCTGTAGTCATACCCCCTGAGTGCTTCCAGAGGCCACTGAGGCGGTTGGCAGGACTGGGCGATTGCTCTGGATGTTTCCTCTGTCAGCTGTGCAGATCTTCTTGAGTAGGGCTGATGTCCCTGTAGAAACTGGGTCAGTGATTAAGCTGACAGCTGGGAGATGGTTGGCTAAAGGTGGTGATGTTAGCCTTAAAGCTAATTATTGGTCTTAGCCTAAGGTGCTGTAGAATTAAGCTTAGCGTGACTTTCTGTTGTGAAAGCGAGCACAGACCAATGTGTACCACAGGAAGATCTCTGCTCTGTTTCCTTTCAATCTAAAGAGTGGTGTGGTTCCTGTATGTGCTAAAATTCAACTATTCATTTGAGGAAGAAAGTACAATAAGTCGCTTTCTACTGTGTCGCTTTCTATACGGTGGCCTGTGTGGCCAATATGGGTGTCCATGGTTCAGCTGATATCTAAAGCGTGTGTCCAATCTGCAAGCTGATTTTTATACAGAAAATGAAAATGAACTTAAACTCTGGCCAGCAAATTCGTGAAGTAAGACCACATCCCCTGTTTTCAGACATTGGGACATAATTAGGGAGGAAAATGCCACAGTTTACCCCAGGCGATGGTAACATCTGGAACCTGGTCTCCTCCTCCTCCCTCAGCAGCCCTTACAAACACACATGAACTTTTAACCTCCATGTGTAAGTGAAGAGGTAGCTCCAGGTAGGCAGCACTGGATTCCAGACATTTTCTCAGCTGGCAGATGGCAGGAGCTCATTCAAATGGAAGCCTGTGAAGAATGATCAATGTGTCCTCCCGACTCACAGCTTCTAACCTGTCTCCAGGCAGAAATATCTGCACAGCCAGGTCACCCTGAGTGAATAAATCACATTTATGATGTACACTAAACAATAGCTGATTTCACATTCTGCCCATGCTTCATATCACCAGCCCAAACAGATAAAGTCTTGAATTCATTGTAATGCAACCCCCACAGGAGTTATGTCAGTTTAAAACACAAATACTGCTTCAGTCACTAATTATTTTCAACCACTCCAACTTCCTTCACATGTTCCACATTAAAAGCCTAACAGGGCAGAAAAGAATTACTCTTTGAGCTGCTGGGAGGCTTTTAATATAAAACATCTGTGAAGGAATACTGGATGCTATGGATCAAAACAAAAGAGTAAAAAATACATTCAGTTTTAAACCATAACTGTTAATGTAAAATCATATGGATGTATCACTGAACATGTCCAGAGAGAAGCAAAATCCCTTAAAAGAGTTCTACAGTTAAACACAACACAACTAAAAAGAGACATAGAATTCCAAAGTAATCAAAGTGATGCACATAACTACGAAAACAGACGCAAAATCGGTAAAAAACTAAAAAAAGACAAAGGTCCCCGTAATATGAGACAATGAAATCACTACAGAGAGACAAAACAAATAAAAAGAGACACAAAATCAGTAGGAAGAGATGAAAAATAACTAGAAAGAGAGAAAAAAAACTTAGTTGAGACAAAATCACTGAACACCGAAGCCTTTCAATATGTGCATCTTGATACTATTACATGTTCATGTGCATGGCTCTATTGTCTTATATTCTGTCTGTGACTAAAGTAATGTAACAGATTTGACAGGGTTTTCAGTGAGAGGTGGATGAGTTTCAGTGTAAACCTAAACTATAACATCAGGGGTTCATCCTCTGGGGACCAAGAACGCACGGTACTAAACCACCAGCATGGCTAAAAGCTCCTATAAACAGGATGTAAACACACGTCACATGTTAATAAGTCAGTCTGTGTGAGATGACCTCTATTCTCCAACTTAAAAAAACATGAGTGGAAAGTAACAGTCAACAGTGTTGCATTAGCAGCCGGTGTTCGATAACATGAAGGAGACCTGGAATGTGTGTTCTGCCTTTAAAACAAACAACTTTGTGGGTCAAGCCTGCAGCATTGTCTGACCTTGGACTGGACTCAGCGCAATGAAACCGACCCTGGACTACAGTTACACTTATCAGATCCCATCAGGGGACTGTAATCTGATTCGGAGGCTAACGTTTCACTCGGCCTGGATACAGTATCAGTGATGCTGATTTGGCCTTTTCATTTGGGTTCCGTTATCAGCACCCTAACCCTAAGAACTGTATTGTAATTATCGTTTATAAAACATGAGCATTTCAGCAGTAGAACGTGTACATGTGCTTATCAAATCTACAGCTGCCTGGATGAAGTCCACCCTATATTTCACCGTGGCCCACTTCCTGACTTTCATAGGAAATGAGTCTCATTTACCTAACCTAATTTAGTAGAGGTGGAATGGATTGTCATGGGAATAAGGCACTTTAAAAACCAAGACAGCCTGACTCAGTGGGCTGAAGTGGTGGAAGAAGTATCTCTGATTTACTGCTACTTACTACTTAAGTAAAAGTAGCAATAGCACCATGTAGAAATACTCTATTACAGGTAAAAGTCACCCTGCATTCAAAATGTCACAATAGCTTAGAAAACACACAATACCAAAATATAAGCACTAATTTTCTTAAACTTTAAAAAGTTAGATGTACACCAAGAGGTAACTCTGGGAAGTTTGTCCTTAAACAGACTTGTTTGCTGGAATATTCCCACTCACTTTAATGTCCCCCCCTTCCTTTTTTTACTATACTACTACTACTACTACTACTACTACTACTACTACAATACTATAATACTTTGTTTATTATCATTTGTTTCATTAGGACTTTTGTTTATTTTTTTCTATGTAAAAAAATTCAGTTGGTGGCAACAGTTGTACACTTGTATAACATATTGTATATTAGCACATAACATGTTATTAATGTTATTGCATGTTATTGGTCAGTGTTATTGTGCCTGTTTTTTCTTGTTTTTTATAAATAAATACATTTTAAAAATAAAAGCAATAACTAACAATATTACTGTATTATAATTACAGATGCATTTGATTATCATATGTTTTGAATCAAATAATCATAATTTGAATTACTTTACATATTACTGGGGAGCTTTTGAATTTCACACCAGAGCTCAAACAAATACTGTGTTTATATTGTATTTTGTTTCACTTTTCCAATTGTGAGAAGTAAATGTAGTAGTGAATGGAGTGAAAGTATGATATTTGCATCTGAAATGTTGGTAAGTATGAAACAAGTCAGTAGACATTGAAATGGTGAAGTAAAAAACCTCAAAAGTGTACTTAGATACACTGCTGAGTAAATGTACCAGTGCTGGCCTGTGGGTTCCAGCTGGTAAACTGATGATGAACAGCAGCAATAGCTGATCTTGAGTTTTTCATTTTATTGTGAAAATTCAGGTAATTTACAGACTTTAGACAGAAAACCGGTTACAGATTACAGGTTACTGGCTAGTTTCTGGATCAAACACTGAAGTACCCTCCTCATATGGACAAGATGGTGGGGGTGGGGTCAGGGTTAGGTGAGGCTAACAGCTCATTTTTGCCCTTAAGTGGTGTCTACACCAGAATTGTAGCATGAGCAGCGATTACAGTCTCGCATGAGACTCACGCTCGCATCTATAAGCCACATGTTTTTGTTTAAGCACTGGACATACTTTGTTTACAGAGACAACAGTGGATACGAGACAACTGCCGTCCAAAACTCCAACCAAAGAACCACAGTTTTACCATAACTTCCTGTTTTATCTGTATGATCATGAAAACTTTGTTAACCCCTGTTTATGATTTGTAACTTTGGCTATAGTCAAAAAAGGTTCAAGTCCAAGTCCAGACCAAGTCTAAATGAAACAGAGAGTAAAGCACCAAGACAGAAATATTATATATATATAGGTTTGGTGTTTTCTGTTAGAGGAATACACACATGTACTCAGAAAATTAAAATGACGCTTTAGGCCAAGTTTATGCACTGGAGCAGCGTAGACAGTTAGACTGATGAAAACACTACTGGTATTTGGTGTCCACACAGTCTTTTATACATTCAGTCTGTTTCTATCAAGCACTAGAAAAAAGATTCACTTATTTAGAATTTTATAAATTGACTTGTATTTATAAAAATACATACATATATATTATAAT
>OMLM01011983.1:29923-68760 GCA_900302695.1 Helostoma temminkii
TATATATATATATATATATATAAAGTTTTGGTCCATTTAGGACTGTAAATTAGTGGTCACACTGAAATGATGATACTATGAAACAACTGTAATATGAAAAATCAAAAAGAGAAGAAAATGAAAACACTTGCTGAAACATGCACATGCTCAGTGAACAGATTCTTTTAAAGCTCATCCAAACATTCAGTTTATAGCAGCCCAACTTCTACTGAGGTGTCCCAGCGCCACACCAGGATCTGCCCGGTGCCTCGCCTGCTGCTGATCTCTGTAACGGAACCTCCACGCTGTGTGTGTGTGTGTGTGTGTGTGTGTGTGTATGATACTATCCAGCTCTTGTGTGTGTCCGTGTGACAGCTGAGGCTGTCTAGAGACTTACGTGTTCGCCGAGCTCAGAGGCTGCTCTCTGAGCCATCTCCATCTCCTCGGTGCGGACAGCATCTCCGCGAAGCCCCCGACACAGCTCCAGCCCCAGCTCCGACTGTTACCACGATCCCACTTCTGTCTGCACATTCTCTCTCCCTCTCGCTCTCCCCCCTCTCTTTCTCTCCCCCTCTCCCTCCCTCTCTCTCTCAGCTGAGGAACGCGGCTCACAGAGCGCCCATGCAGCTGCACTGAACTGCTCATCCAGGTGAGAGCACAGCCCTCCTTGGAGAAATAATGTAATGTGATCTGAACTTCACCGAAGTCACAAATATTAACAAACACAATATTTCCAAATTGATGAAACACAGTCATATTATTTCATGTCTTTATTAAACAGTGATTGGTTGAATCTCCAGGAGGAACTCTGGACCATCCTTCCTCACTGAGATGCTTCATCATTCAGGAAGTCTGTGGTGAGCGTCTCTACTGGGACTGACTGGGACAGACCAAAAGGTGGGCTTGGTGTCTCCAAAGTCATTCTGTAGTAGATTTATGTTGATTGTCATTGTGTTGCATTACTCAGCTTCTATTAGGCTTCAGCAGATAATCCTGTCTGATAAACTTGGGAATTCATTCTTCCCTCCACAATGGTAACATTTCCAGGCAAAGCAGCCTGAGACCACGGTGTTGCCTCCACTGTGCACAACAGTTCAGATGTTTTCATTTCCATTAGTCTTTATGTCATAAATAATGTAAGTTTTAGCTTCAGCAAAGCTACAGGTTATAAGCACAGATTTAAAGAGGCTACAGTTAATTAGACTTGTACAGGCTGGCTGCAGAACGCTTGTGAGTGGGTATCGCCACATATTTAGAGATAAATTGGAACAAAGTAAAATACTTGATGATAAACATCCTTATTTTTGGTTATTCCAAAATGTCCTGGGTGTGCCAGCTGCCTCTTTTACCCCTTTTCCACCAAACCGATTCCAGGGCGCTGGTTCCACACGCTAGGAACACTGGTTCCACACGCTAGGAACACTGGTTCCACATTGTCACCAACTCTCTGCTGGACTAGAACTACTTGATTGCGTCAGGGTCTGGACTATCATGATCAACTGAAGCTTTGTTCTAAAGTTAAAGATCAGTGTATTAGATTTGGTTAACAGCAGCCTGACTGGAAAAATGTAGTTATTGCTAATTAGATAACCGCTAAAGCTAACACAGGCTATGTTTACTTTGAACAACAATGAAAATGTATTGAACATATTGTCTGTACATAGCGATTACAACAAGCAGTGGGTATGTGTTGGACTGTGTCAGGAATGTGGTTTTGCAAGCAGGTCTCAATGCAGACCAGGACAAGGACGGAAAGATAAACTCACAGTTAAGAGGAAACAGAAACACAAACAACGGTCACAACAGGAAAGTGTCAAAACTGAAAACAGAAATACAATATGATCCTATGAGTCTGACAATATTGCAGGAGTATGGTTGTAGCCAGGTGGATCAGGGAGTGAGTGAATGGAAAAAAAAAGGGAGGCAGAGCTGGAGATGGACAACACAACATGGATCATGACAGATGGGGAGTGTTTGGATGTGAGTTTAGGCTCTAGAAATCACAATCAACACTCTTGAGCTTAGCCAGGCAAAAGGAACCGGTTCTGACATGGTTCTTAAGTTGAACCAGCTTTGAACCAGCACTAGCTCCACCACAGAACTAGCACCACGTTGTTGGTCGCTTCAGCACAACAGTGGCTACAGCACACACGTGTGAAGGTACTGAAGAGAGACAGAGCAATGCACAGACCACAAATTAACATGGTTTACAAAAGCAAGTTGTTCAAGGGTCAATATTTAAGATTATGTAAGAAGAAGGAGCCCCAGCGGTTCATATTATATCTTCACTTTAAACACTGCAGGACCAGCCTACACACAGTTGCTGTACATTCCTGCAGGTCCTGTGTGGGTGTGCTCAGATATTGGGGATCCCCTCAGGCTTGTGGCATGTTCTGACAGATGCTGCAGTTTCCACTTCAGTGGTAGTTTTTCACCAACTTCCCACTGGATTGTGTTTTGATCTGTTTGTCTAAGGTTTGCTATCTGAGTTAGATTTTAATTGCAGTGGGGCAGGATCTGACCCAGATTGTCCTCTGGTGTGTGTCTAGCAGTCTCTGTGCAGAGACTGTGGTCACTCAGTCTGTGTTTAGTTAACAAGCCTCTCCTACTCTGCCACAGAACACAGCTCGAGCATTGACCCACTGGATGCTTGGATCCTGGCTCAGACAAGCACAGTCCAAATGTTCCTCTGATTTAAACATGCTTAACAGATAGCAGGGATGATTAAGGATACGAGTCAGACTGCATGTTACAGTCAGTGACATTGAAAGCTCACTGTGGCTTTGAGTTGAGATCATTTTGTCACACAACAGATGTATACACGTTTTAAAGTATAATCATTTACAACACTAGTCACATCTGTGAAATAAGTAACTCTGCATTCTCTGTGCTGAGTAAGAGTGTGTTTCCCAGGATGTGTTTGTACATGGTGCTGGGTATGCACAGTCACTTGCCCGCACCCTCAACCCAGAACATTTTGTGGTGAGTTCAGTTTAAGTCAGATTGTGAGTGGATTTGATTTTAATATAAATAGGTGGTTGACCTGACATGGCTTTTTTATGTTAGACATAAATAAATAAATCAAAATCTAATTTGTCACAAAGCTTTTTTATATTGTTCGGAACCTGCTGATTTATGTGACCTTTCTGTACCAAGTAGGTGTGAATGCAAGTAAAACAGTCTGTCTGAAAAACACAATAAACCTTCAGAGAGAAGCAAAAACACTGGGAGAGGCCAAAACAACAGTTTGAACAAGAAGAAAATAACTGGCAACTCAGCAACAGCAAAAGACCTGGAAAGTCATGGAAAACAACTGAAATACCACTAACTTCTGTGTATAGTGAAGAAGAACCCATTTAGAACGTCTGGTCAACGCTGATAAAAGTATTAGGATGACTTCTGAGGTGAGCAATGTTCTCTGCTCACATTCTGCAGATGGATAATTAACTTACAGTGGCAAATGGAATATTCTTCAATGGTCAAGTCAGTGACCAGATCTCGACCCAGCAGGGCATCTTTTTAGCTACTGAAGATAAAACTGAAGGCAAAAGATCCATAAACAAGCAGCAATGTTAAATCTTCCACTGCGGGTTCCATCATAGCAGTATGGTAACAGATATTGAGAAACACTGCAGTGGGGTCTAGGGTCTAATGTAAGAATATCTAAAATGCAGTGACAAGCAAATTGACCGTGCTATGGCTTTGTGCTCTCTCTCTCTCTCTATCTTATTTTCTATCTTCCTCCAGGTCCACACCATGGGATGGGAATAAGAGATTCAGGTCAGAGCTGGAAGAAGCTGATATGCTCTCTACATTATGTTTCTGTCCATTGTTCTCATTGCCCTGCTGTTCTCTTCTCTGTTCTCTGCCTCTTCTTTATCTCTACACTTCTCTCTCACCCTAACCGGCCGAGGTAGATGGCCGCCCACCATGAGCCTGGTTCTTCTGGAGGTTTCTTCCATTAACGGGAGTTTCCCTCTTAATGTAAATCTCTATTCAATAAGTTGTTAATATATTTGTTCTACTTAAAGTGCTCCATCTCTCCGGGTACTCCGGCTTCCTCCCACAGTCCAAAGACATGCTCAGGTTGACTGGGGGCTCTAAATTGCCCGTAGGTGTGAGTGAGAGTGTGAATGGTTGTTTGTCTGTATGTGGCCCTGCGATAGACTGGCGACCTGTCCAGGGTGTACCCTGTCTCTCGCCCGTAAGCTGGCTGGGATAGGCTCCAGCACACCCGTGACCCCTGCGGGGACTAAGCGGTATAGAAGATGAATGAATGAATGAATAAAGTGCTCCATTTAAGAGCTGTATGATAGTGAGGCACCAGACTCTCCAAGAATACTGAATCAGACATGTTGGTTAGTGTATCAGGCTGTTGGCATTTAAGAGACTATTAAGTGCCCAACCTAGAAATAAAGGCTGTTTTGTTCAGTCCATAAACTGTAGCACCCTAAATGAATTTTCCACTCTTCTGCATGATAGTCAGTGTAAACCATTTTGTAATAGTCGTGTCCCTGCAGGCCCATTCTCCAGAAATAGCCTTCAATTTGTTGGTAGTGACTAATAACTGAGTTTAGCTACGCGCAGCTACACTGAGCAGTCTATTCAGCAGTCACGCACCTGCTGTATACAGACTCTGCCCCCCTTTACTTTGAGCTGGCTCACATGCAAATAGGCTGTTACTAACATGGCACTTTAGTCAAATTCAGCTTGTATTAACAAACCACCTTGATTACGGGCAGTGAAGGTCAGAGTGAGCAGAATATTAGCAGTCTATTAAGTCTGTTAAGGGGCAATTATAGGATCACATTAAAATTTGTGTTGCTGGTCATGTTTAATGCTGAGAGCAGAGACACCAGCATTGTTTTTGTTTGTTTGTTTGTTTTGCTTTTGTTTTTTTTTTAGTAAAAAAAACTCAGTGTTTGGGTCAGTGATCACACTGAAATGTGTTAACCAAAGTTAAAAACTTCATTTCCAATTAGTTTCCTACTTTGTTTTCTAATTTTCACCGAAGACCTAGATATACACACATGGACTAAATTGTTGGTGCCCCTCTGTTAATGAAAAAAAACCACAGTGGTCATGGAAATAACTTCAAACTGACAAAAGTAATAATAAATCAAAATTTACTGAAAATGAACCAATGAAAATCAGACATTGCTTTTGAATTGTGTCTCAACAGAATCATTGTAAAAAACAAACTAATGGACAAAAATGATGGTACCCTTAATATTTTGTTGCACAACCTTTTGAAGCAATCACTGCAATCAAACGATTTTTGTAACTGTCAATGAGACTTGTGCATCTGTCAACAGGTATTATGGTCCACTCCTCGTGAGCTAACTGCTCCAGGTGATTCAGGTTTGAAGGGTGCCTTCTCTAGACTGCATGTTTCAGCTCCTTCCACAGATGTTCAGTAGGATTTATATCAGGGCTCATAAAAGGCAGCTTGAGAATAGTCCAGTGATTTGCTCTTATCCGTTTTGGTGTTTTTTTTAAAAGTGTGTTTAGGGTCATTTTCCTGTTGGAGGACCCATGACCTGCGGCTGAGATCAAGCTTTCCGACACTAGGCAGCACATTTCTCTCCAGAATACCTTAATAGTCTTGGGATTTCATTGTACCCTGCACAGATTCAGACACCCTGTGCCAGATGCAACAAAGCAGGCCCAGAACATCATTTTTGTATCTGTGAACATAGAGCTGATGTGACCTGCCAAAAAGTTCCAGTTTTGTCTAATCTGTCCAAAGGACATTCTTCCAGAAGCTTTGTGGATGATCAATATGCATTCTGCCATTTTTTTGCATGCAACAGCGGAGTCCTCCTTGGTCGGCTTCCATTAAGTTTACTTTAGCTCAAAAAGTGACGGAATGTTGGATCTGACGCTGATGTACCTTGACCTTGGAGTTCATCTCTAATTTCTTTGGAAGTTGTTCTGGTTACCATTCACATAATCCGTCTTTTCAGTTTCTCATCAATTTTCCTCTTGCTGCCACATCCAGGGAGGTTGGCTACAGTCCTGTGGACCTTAAACTTCTGAATAATATGTGCAACTGTAGTCACAGGAACATCAAGCTGCTTGGAGATGGTGTAATAAACTATACCTTTAACATGTTTGTTTATAATTTTCCTTCTAATCTCTTGATACAACTCTCTCCTTTGCTTTCTGTGGTTTATGTTCTGTGCAGTACACACCATGATACCAAACAGCACAGTGACTACTGTTCACCCTCTAAATAGTCAGACTGACTGATTACAATTTCGAAAACATCTGTGATGCTAATTAGAGGATACACCTTCTATGGTCAAACTGTTTTTAAAATTATTCTCTTGAGCCACAATTCAAAAAACAATTCTTTCATTGTTTAATTTCCAGTAATTTTTTATTTACTATTACTTTTGTCAGTTTCAAGTTATTTCCATGACCATTATGGGTTTTTCTTTCATTAACAGAGGGGCACCAACAATGTTGTCAATGTATGTATAAGCAAAGGACAGGAAATCAAATTAAACAATCTAAATATTTATGTGTAAAAAGTATGTGAACATAAGAGGTGTGAGTCCACAGCTAATATAAAAATATGAGTTAAAAGAACCTATACAAAAGTAAGAAGTACTGACAATAATGATTTTAGTGCATAATCATGTGCGCATCATGTGACCTACCGTTCTTTTCTTTCCACTCACCTCAGCCGGTCGAGGCAGATGTCCTCCAACCTTGAGCCTGGTTCTACGGGGGGTTTCTTCCTTTCTTAAAAGGGGAGTTTTCCCCCTCCGCTGTTGCCTTGTGCTGCTCAAGGTGGGATTTGTTGGGTTTTTCTTATTATTTAGTTATATTGTAAGGTCTTAAACCTTACATTGTAAAGTGCCTTGAGATGACTTTTGTTGTGATTTGGCGCTATATAAATAAAGTTGAATTGAATTAAATTGAACAGTTAACTGTAAGCTGAGAGAGGCAAACAATCTAGGATGAGTCTGTTTTTGTGGCTTACACACATGTTCCACACACACATGTGCAAAAATATTAGCACCTGGGTGGTTCCAAACACACATGATAGAAGTTCATCGACCAACAGCCTCTTGGTATCAAACTATTGAACAACACTTACACACAGTCATGTGTCACTGACATAAGGTATTCCCTACCTAATTACTGTAACCCTAACCATCACAACTAAATGTCTTTATCCTAAACCTACCTTAACCCTAAAACCATGTCTTATTTCCAGAAATTCTGTATAAATTTGAGAGGAATATCTAAAATGTCAAAACCAACATTACAAAACCAAAGTGTCTTAAAAAAAATGGTTTTGAAGGAAAATTTGTACACACAATGTAGGCATAGGGGGGTATAGTCACGGACATGTCACATGTGACATTCCTAACTTAAAAACAAACCACAAACCAATGTAATAATGGATATATTGTACTGTAAAGAATCATAATCAACTCACCAGATACAATGATGCCATCAACGCTTCTATTTCATTATGTTTCTCTTGTAGTGCATCAACAGACGCATTAACTATACACTGGTTGAGTACCAGGCAACTTAAACTAAGTAGCCACCTATGAACTATATTTAAGTTTTGTTGGTCATACATTACACATCACACACATTAGGAACTTGTTTTACACATGTTTTCTTTTGGATATAGCTAGAACATGACTACCAGACGACCAGAGGGGTCAGTCTGGATTATAGTCAGTGACAGGACAGAGAGATACTGGGACCCAACCATTTAATGCTTTGTAGACCAGCTGAATCATGATTTATCTATTGTACTGGGAGTCAGTGAAGAAAGAGGTACAAAGTTGCAAGTTATGTGATTGTGGTTTTGTATTGACAAATGTGCCAACTACTGTTAGCAGTTGTCCTAAAACATAAATACTAAAATGCTGACAAAAAATCTTAACAGAGATAAGGAGGTGGTGACAGGGTTGCTGGCGTCTTCCAGCATCAGAAACTTGGCTTGTGCTACTTGACTCCACAGTCGCAGTCTTTTTGCCAATTGGCAGTTACAGAGCAGTTACGGCGCTTATAAACCACAACCTAATAGTCCATCACACACACTGACACTGGTACTGAATGGCCACAGGTCCCAGCCTCTCCTCAGAGTAGCTGCCTCGGGAGATACTCAAAGAATACTCAAATATACCATGCTGGTCTAACTGGTGTGAGTCAGCGATGACATTAATTTTTATCAGTTGACATGCCCCTCTGGGTAAGAGAGTGGTGTCAGCTGCATTCTGCACATAGTTTAGTACAGAAAGATCCCATGTACGTTAACCTGTATCTGGTGCAGTTTTTAGGAACCTTATCAAACATCGCTGGCAGCTGCGAGACACAAACAGAAAATTGATCCATCACATGGTTCTTTCCATTTCCAGGTACTGGGTGTGATTGATCGTACGTTTTATGCAGTGATATGTCCCAGTGTGTCTGAGGTCAAAAGAGGTGACAACATAATTTACAATGAATGTTCACAAGTTTAACTGATCCTGCTTTTGAACAATCCACAGTCTTAAATAATGCACCAGTGGAGTCTCAGGCTAGCGCTCACATGGTATTTGAGTCCTAGTCATGGAAAGTACCCCCTGTAGCCCCTTTAGGTTTTCCCTGGTGCCAAGTCTGCACATATAATCTGCTGTCTGTGCCTCCCTTGTGCTGCTGTAAGTGGGATGTGGGGGGTAAAGAGTCAGAGTTGGGATTTTAGGGGGCTTTAGGCCCACAAAAGCCTCCTTTGTCTCAATGAACAGAGAGGTAAAATGAGCCTGCACCAGTCACCCTCACAGGGGTGAACATGGCATTGTGTAAGTCCTGCCCCCTCCACCAACACACACCCTTCTCCTTATTCCTTCTCTGCGCTGGAAGAACCACACTAGGTGTGTGTGTACTAATGCTGAACAGAAAGGGGATCATACTGTTTAGGATTTAACATGTACTGGATTCTCTGAATTTAGCTCTAACACATAGTTTAAAGGGTAAATTCACCCAAATTACAAAAACAAACGTTTGTATAGTGGGATGCTTAGTGCTAAAACTTTGGTCTCCAATTCAGTACAGTGGAGATGAATTGATTTTATGATGTGATGTTCACAGCTGCCCGGCCAGTTGCCATTCTGTGTGGCATTTGCCTGTTTTCTCCATGTGTGTGTGGGATTTCTCCAGGTCCTCTGGTTTCCTCATTTCAAACACATGCAGTTAGGTCAGCTGGTGACGCTAAACTGGCCATAGGTGTGAAGGTGAATTGTTTTCTGTCTAACCCCTGATAGACTGGTGGGATTGGCCTGCAGCATACCTTTAATGTGAAAGGCACTTAAGAGGAAGGATGGATGTGGATGTTCATACCACTGCTAGATACATTTGTGTTATGGATTTGCTTGGCCACAGTCACCCCACCAAAGTCTTAAATCAGTATTTATTAGTATAGATACTGATTAATACCCCCTTGGCACTCATTGACTTCTTGATCAGCAGTGCATAGTGCAAAAAAACAATCAGACTTTTTCCACATTACCCAGATAGTGCTCATGCTGGCACATTTTGTACTAACAACCTAGGAATAACAAAAAAGTCAGTTTCTGGGGTTTTGTGGTGCTTTATACAGTAGCTGCTCCTTTTCTAATGATTGTCTATGGCAGAAAAGCAGTTTGGGCCGAAGTGTATCACACATTCAACATGGAATTTATGGCCTTGGTTCTCCTCTGCAGAACCAAGGCCGGACTTTCACATTTTTTTGAAAAAAAAGCCCACCGTTTTCAAGAAAGAAAAGCAGTTTTATTTTGAATGTAGAAAGATGATACATTGATAAATTAAATTGGAATTGAAGAATTGTGTTGTAACAGAAATATTTTAGATTGACAAACCGATGGGGAAGATGAGGAAAAAGGTTCTGTTTTCAGCAGAACAAGAGATCAGGCTTGGCATTAAACCCTAATGCTAGAAATGTCTTTGCCTTGTCTGTGGCCATTTAAACTCTGACCTGCCAGACAAACACACACTCTGAGAGGTGGCTGTAGTGAGAACAGTGACTCTCTGTTCCCTGTCACACTTGTGTTGCCTTTCTCTCTCCACCACTTTCCCCAACAAACTTTCTTTCTCCCTCTGCTCCTCACACAAGCCATTAGAGTGACTTCGCACTTTTATTTTCCACGACCTCATATGGATAAGCGCGTACCACGCAGATGAAAAATGTTAAGACGTCAGCACAGAGGATATATTTAGCAGGAGAAACTCACACGCACAAAGAGCTTCTCCGTGTCTCAGTCTGAGAGCTCCGAATTACAAGCTCAGGAGAAAGGTCAGGCCTTCGGTGTGTCAGCAGAGACAGTCCGGCCTAATTTGATTGCTGCTCGTCGACTCTCAGGGATACATATTCATTATAAACTCTGCTCGTCCCCAGAGAGCCACAGAATCTCTGTCTCTCCAAGTCTCACTCACTATTAGAGAGACACAGACAAAGAGTTGCTGCGAAGCTGAAACTGCTCTCAATGACCAGAATAGCTTCATGAAGTGGATCATTCATCTGAAGGACAAATGGCTGGAAGAGCAGTAAAAACTGCAACTCATATTTGTTGGATTTGTTGGAAACAATGTGTTTAACAGGTTAAAAAATTAAAAAGTAAATGAGGTTGTTAGAAACATTGTTTGCTTATTTGAGTCTGTATACCACAGTGCACTTAGGACTAAATTTGCTCTCTTGATTCCTTGCCAGCTGAGGTGCAGGAATGTCTTTTACCAGTCACTGGCAGAAGGTGTCCCTCAGCTTCTAAAGGAGTGAGATTCGTTCAAATACACTGCAACTTTAAAAGACACTGATTGGATTTAGCTTGGTGAGTCTGCTGAAGTTTCAAATGCACGTCAGATGGACTTTTTTTGTATGGTACAAGATCTGAAAACCTTTATTGTCACTGTTGAAATGAACATTTCTACACATCATTTTTTTATGGAAGTGAAGAACGGCCGTGGATGCAGCAACGTTGTATACTATGTCATGATTTTGATTAATAAGCTTGTCATCGCAAGAAAACAAGTTTAACTTTTTCAAGATAATGAAAGAGACTATTGTATTAACACATGATAATGAGTTTTGAAAAAAAATAACATTTATGGCTGCATCTTGTATTAAGGCCAGCCTGAAAAATCCAGAAGTATTCCTTTAATGTTGTGGCTGATTGATGTAAAACATAATAATATATGGCCATATTTGTTCTTTTACTAGTGAACAGATCTGAATATTTCTTTAACCACAGGTAGTACCACTCTGAGCCTAAATAATGACATGAAAATGAAGTTTGTTTTCCCAAGATAACAAGAAAAATGATCTCATTGTCAAAAGAAAATGGCATTAAAAATATAAGCATCCATGACATTCTCAACCTTTTAAATTCTGTATTAAGATTAGCTTGAACTATTGCCCTCATGTTGCGGCTGAGTGGTGTTAGTAAGATGTATTGGTATTTAATAGTAATATAAACATGGTGAAGTTATTTTAACTAGAAACTGTGATTTGAAATAATAGTGATATCCAAAAAATAAAGTAAAATAAAACAACCACTGAAGTTGCTTCGGGGGTTAGGGAGGAAACAATAAAATTGGGCTGGTATTTATGGAAAGCAATTCTCAGGGAAGGAAAATACTTGTAGGTTTCAAATCACAGAGTACAAGACAAAGAAACATCAAGCGAAAAAATGAAAATGAAAATAAATGGCCCCTCAGATAAACTCTTCATCGTCACATAATGAATAAAAGATAGACCAAATATCCCAGACTGAAAAGACTATGGAAATAAAAGAAGGACTTGATGTTTGGGGGTCCTAACTGCCTCAGAGTGCTTTGGCAACAAGGGTGTTGTAAATCTGTCTCACTCAGCGTAGCAGTGTGAATCACTGGCCCATAAACACATAGATAGAAAGCGGAGGAGGTGGTGAGCAGAGAAAGGTAGCGTGTAGGAGCTGCTACTTTTCCAGTCTGGAGCTGGTGAGGATGAGGAAGAGGTCAGACAGAAAGCAGAGCAGAGTAAATGTGACCCCAGGTTTCCTCATTCTCTCCTGTCAGTTAGTACTCTCAGCTTTCCTCTGATTACAATCAGGTTTTTTAGGAAGCTGAGATGACTGTTACTTCCCAGAGTGCAAACTGAAACGTGACGCCACTGTACACTCACACTACGCTGTTTAAAAGCTATTACTTGATTGAAAACTGTACAAAGATACGTATCAAATGTCAAAACTGAGACTTTCAAATAGTTTTTGCTCATTTTGAATTTGATGTCAACAACAGGTTCCGAAATTGTTGGGACAAGAATGTGTTTTCCACTGTGTTACATCACCTCATCTTTTAGCAACACTGTAGCACTCTGGGAACTGAGGACAGCAACACCTTTAGTTTTCAAAGCAGTTTTCCCCATTCCTGCTGCTGATGTAAGATGTCAGTAAATGTTTTCAGTAGGTGACAGGTTTGGGCTACAGACAGACCAGTTTAGCACCTGGACTCTTTCACTACAGAGACATGCTGTTATAATAAGTGCAGAATGTGCTTGACTGAAGTAAACAAGACCTTTCCTGTAAAAGATGACATTTGGATGGTGGCATATGTTGCTTCAAAACCTGTATCCATTGCTCAGCATCAATGGCGCCTTCAAAGATGTGCAAGTTACACAACTCAAATAAATTCAGCTTGTTTATACAGCCCTTAAATCACAACTCAAAGTAATTTACAATGTAAGGATTAAGACCTTACAGTATATAACAATACAGTTATATAGACATATGTAGAAAACCCAACAAATCCCCTTTGAGCAGCACTAGGGAACAGTGGAGGGGAAAAACTCCCTTTAGCAGAAGAAACCTCCAACAGAACCAGGCTGAGGGTGGACACATGCCAACCCTCTCTCATAAGAATTATGTTCTTATACAAATAAACTGCAATCACAATTATGTTTTTATTATAAACGTAATTGCAACCGGATTATGTTTTCTGTCAACATAATGACCATATGTTCACAATTAACATAAATAACAAGTCACAAATACATTGATATCAATAAAATGTCTACAGGCACTGTATCTTTGTCCACCAAACTGTCCAATATACAATATTCCTTTTTCTCTTCTGCTAAAAAATTAAATTTTGCAGTTCATCATGCTGATATATGACTCCAACTTTACTAAGGTGTTTAATGGTTGGGTTCAGGCACTATTTTTCATGCAGAAACCTAACCTCACACAGGACTCTGCAGATTGCCAGTCCTGCACATTATACCACCACAACCACATCCTTGCGACCCATTTCCTGTTAATTAGTGTGACGTTTCATTCATTCACAAAATATGTAGCCTGACAACATAATGCTTACATTCGTTTCAAAAACATAATTAAGGTTGCAGTTTATTGGTATAGAAACATAATTTTTAGGCGACAGGGTTGCCCATGCTGTATGCCTGTATTACTGTATTTATTGAACGTGGTGTTTTCGAGAGCATGCGTTAATTTCCACTACTGATTGGTGTCAATACTGGTTTTCAACCTTGTTGAGATTTCTCAAAAAAAATCTCCCTAATCATTTAATGATATTATGAACTGTACCTACAATCAACCAATTTCTCTGTAATTACTGTTGAGAGACATTTTTCTCAAGTCGCTGAACTGTTTTCCTGCACAGTCTTTCACAGAGTATTGAATCTCACCTCATTCTTATTACTTAAAAAAAACAGAATTACAGCCAGTCATACTCACCTGCTCCTAAAGAACGTGTTGTTGGCCCATGTCCCAGCTTTAAAAGCACATGACTGACATCAAATTCAGAATGAACATGGATTTAAAAAAAAGATTTCTCAGTTTCGACGTCTTAGTGCTGTTTCAAACAAATGTGATTTGCAAATCACTGTGTTTTTATTTACATTTTACACAGCATCCAAACTGCTCTGGAAACAGACTTGTTTATGACATTGTAAAACGATTAACCTCATCTTTTCCACCAACTCTTACCATTGCAGCATTGCTGAATGTTGCGTTTTTAGTTGAATTATGTAGTAGAAGTTGCATGTGGTGAACTTTATTGCCTCTGGGCCACTTTCTACAGCAGAATTCTGCTTCTTCACATCCACAGCCACATGCACTGGTAATAACAGCCACATTCATCTCACACATTATCAAACAGAAGCAGATATCTGCTCCGAGATGCAGAATTTGACAACATTCTCTCACCCATGTATGAAACAACCGGAGAAAGGCAGAGTGTATTTGGTTTGCAAATGTCCCGTACTCATGTGAACTGACTGTGAAGCATCCTGTGAGAGAGTAATGAGGGCGAAGCGTCCAGCAGCAGGTAGGAATCACTGCTCAGAGAACATCCTGTCTGTGCTTAAATAAATCAAGGTGGAAATGTTTGAAATTACATGCACACAGCATCTGCGTGCAGATCTTTGAAGGATACTAATATGCCCTCTAACTGTATGCATTTTACAATGTCCCAGTTGTTTTCTACTCAGATAAAGCAGGGCACAATATGATTGTCCATTTTCCTTTAAACTTTTTTTGTTTGTTTGTTTTGAAGTGAGCTGTTCTGGCCAGATCTGAATTTTATTTTGTGTGTGTCAGCAGGCTTTAACAGTACTTACTCCCTCCGTGACCCAGCCTGCTTTCATCAGCATCTGAGCTGAACCCCGGCACACTTATTAGCAAATCAATAATGCTCTTTTAAAACCCTAGAATCTCTCTGTTGCAGTTTTCCACCAATCAATGAAGTTCAGCTAAGCTACCACAGCATGTGTTTTGAATAAATCAAATTTACAGTATATAATATCAGCTGGTTTTATGGTTTAAAAAATTGAAAATTGTCTTTACAAATGAATTCCTTGGAAACGACCTGATTTTGCATTGTGTTTTGTTTTGGTCCATCTGACAGCTCTGAATCTGAATCACCATACTGTGCATACTGTGCCAAGAACTAGGTTCCCTAAGTTGATTGATTGGGGAGTTATCACACCACAAGTCACACCATTCAACTGGCCAATATTCATATCAGCCTATAATAATGGTGGGCCTCCTTGTAGCTCATTCATTAGATTGTCGGAATGTGCTATGGTGCTCACAACCATACGCACAAAAAACATCTGGGTTAGGGTTAGGAAAACATTGTGGTTTCACCTTTGTCTGGGCTAAAAAGTAGGAATAACTATCTATACCAGTAAGTGGCAGTGGTCTGCATTCATCATTCAAAAATGGAAAGCTGATGAGGATGTAGGACTGCAGATATTCAAAACCATAAAACACCACTTGGTTTGGATATCACACCAATCAAAACAGGTGGTTTATAGCCACTTCTAACTGAGATTATGTCTGATAAGAAGTTTTGAATGACTCTGGGGTCCAGTTATTCACTAATCAGAACAGCCAATCAAAGTGGTCTCTCCCACCAACAGATCTGCGTAGACTGAACATGATGAATTGGTTGCAAATAGGCCTGACCAGTGCCACAAATTATAACTGACGCCCAACACTGGCCAATGACCCTATACATATACATATACATATACATATACATATACATATACATATACATATACATGCCTCTGTTGTTATGTCATAAACAGGCATGCCCACTTCTGTCATTCTTTTATCAACTGCTAGATGTTGCTTCTCTATCCCAATACTGGGAGGTAGAAATTTGATTTCTGAGCCAGAGTTATGGGCTGATGAATACTGATAGTGACGGTATGCATCAAGTGTTAACAGTTTAATCTTCTGCTTCTGTGTAAAACTAAGTTGCAGGCTCAATACAGAAAGCAGTAGTTAAAACACACATCATAGTTGGCCTCTAGTTTCCCAAATTGACTGCACATTTGTGACCCTTAATATTCGACCCCTAACCACATGGAGAATGGTGAGGCCCTGCTACAAAACCCCACCTTCTCCACAGTTTGTTGAGATTTTGTTTCATCAGATTATATCCCCGATGCTTTCAGAGGCATTTGCTAAATTCCAAGCAGTACATGTGGTATCCATCTAGCCACTCTAACATTTCTAGAATGATTGATGTTCATGATTGATGAACTTCTGAAGCTCTGTTAGAGAAAGCTCTGTTGCCTCTCATTGGTAATTGCTGAGGCCATTCTGCTCCTCAGGACACTTGTTATTCTATCTGTGCCTTGCAATAGTTTTATCATCCTACAGAAAGTTAGTTTTTGTCCTCACATTGGTGTGAACTGTGGGACTTTATATACACAGGTCTGTGCTTTTCTAAACTCCAGTCCAGTCAATTCAATCTGACCTGAGTGGACTCTAGTCTAGCTCTAGTTCATCTCAAGAACAAAATCCATAAAGGATCCATTTGAACCCATACACTATGTTATGGCTGGACAGAGGAGCACGTTCAGCCAGAGACTGATCAATGTCAAGTGCCCCACAGGAGATCCTGTGTCCCAGTGGCCATTAAACTGTTCATCTCCTCCCAACTCCTTTTCTTGGTTGTGTTTTTTTCCTTTCCTTTCATCAAAAAGCAGCTGTAGCAGGCAAAACTGTTTCCCTCTGAGATTACAGAAAACTTTTTTGAATCTTGAATCAAAGGCTCTGAATTCTTTTGTAAATGACAGCTTTCAGTTTTTGATGTTCATGCATTTGCAAAAATGTCAATTTCTCATTACTGATTGTAAATGAATTCAAATGAAATTCTATGAAACTTCCTATTTGGAGCCAGAGAGCTGATCTAGACTGATTTATATAAACCAATATGTTTAAACTAGTTAAGGAATGTGTACATGTGTGAGCACTTTCTCAAAGAGCACAGGAAGGTGCGCACATGAATATGGCATGAGAGAACGTGAGGCCAAGAAGATGATGAAAAATAAAGCAACCCACTCTCTTGCTGGCCCAGAACACTCATCCCTAAAACCACATCATTCCACACGCACACACACACACATACACACACAGTATATAATACACCCTCCAGCCTCGGCTGCCCTTTTCTCCCACAAATACGTTTGCACTGTTACCAGGATCAGGAACAGATGCCATCTCTCTACTCTGCCTGTTTTCTTTTTTTTTTAAGATTGCTGCATGCTTCCTCTGGAATGTGTGCATGTGATCTTCTCTTCACAAACACACATAAGTTTGCAAATAAAGGAGATATTTTAATGCATAAAATATGAGATATGTTTAATTGTTATTATTCTCCTGAAAACAGTGCTGAAACAGTTTTAATTGTCAGATATTCCAAACACATCACTGGGTAAAGACTGATGGAACAGTGGGACATCCCTTATATACAGTTTCTAGGCAGAATAAAGATGGGTTATTTCAAGTCATACAAGCCTTATGCATTTTAGATGTCTCAGAGATGTCTCTGAGCAGTTTTGGGATTATCTAGTGTATAATACAGTAACATTTCAAACCCCAACGGGCAAGAGCTCTTCAAACTGTGTGAAAAGTGTTGGATAGAATAAGATTCTGCTTTTCATAGAGCGGCACCAGGTTTGCCTGACGATGGTAGCAAAGGAAAGTTCAGAAGTTCACTACAGCTAGACTGATTTACTTCAACTGGGAGCAGAATGTGCTCAGAAAATTTAATGGCAATGTGTCAATTTGCATGTTTTGTGTATATATGTGGCAAGTTTGGTCTGATAGTGAGCGTAGAAGTGAGATAAGATATAACGAAATGCCACAAGACAAGACACACAGGGAAGGGAAAATTCCATGCACACATGGCAACTTGATTTGATGTTCACAAACACAGATGATTCAAACTAATATTTTTCTAGTGGAAGATCAAGAGAAAAGTGAAAATGATGATTTACCCAAGTATGTTCCTCTGAATTTAATCCACACCATATGTGGATTTAATAAAAAAATATATTATGGAAAACAACAGTGCTGTGCTGTAAAACTACTAAAATCTGCCTTATTTAAATGTAGAAACTGAAACTGTGTTTGTTTTCATGTCTCTGCGCCAGCAACAAGTGTGGCCAGAGGGATAATGTTTTCTTGTTTTCCTTCCACATTCTTGAAAATGCGTTTTCTTAAAAACCTCAGACAGACTTTGGTGGTCAAAGGTTAAGGTCCTATCCATCAGTTAAACATCTTACCACAGATTTGTATAAGGCTGGTATCACCCATGCCCAGGAGGATCCAGTAAAATATGAAGGTGAACATATAAAATATTGACATGATTTGTGCAGCAGATTGTCTATGCCTTAAAAAAAGATTTAGCCTCTATTTTATTTTATTTAAATACAATATTCATGTGCATCACCCAGATGCTAAGCTCATTATCAAACCGGCACAATGCTTCAATCATGTCAAAATGCCAGGCGGGTAGCTTTGTAGGCAGAATAAAGAGCTAGTGTCTACATCAGAGGAGCGAGTCAGTGGTCAGATTACCCAGCATTCAAGGTTCTCATGTCACAGTGGACCTGGAGGCACGGAGAATAAGGGAGAGAGAGCTGGACCAGTTGCACCTGAACGAGATGCTTAGCATTGGTGATATTATTCAGCACAGTGAAGTAATGACAGTGTCACACAGACGTATCACTGCAGGAGGTTGCTGTCATGCCTGAGCCAGACTCAGGTCTGTCAGTGTGAACATGTCAAAAAACACACTGTCACCATATGAGTTTTTCTCCTGTCAAGTCAAGTCAGTTTTATTTATATAGTATTTTACATGCACAACAATAATCCCAAGGGCTTCACATCTACATGAAAGCAAAGTGACCAATACTGTTAGAATTAGAATTCAAATTAACTTTACAAAATAAATTAGTCAAAATTAACTCACACTACACTGGTGCTGGAACAGGAAACCCTGAGTGATCCTCACAAGCTCTCCACTGTGCCACTGTTATTGGCCCTACCAACCTGCCCAGTGTTTTGTCTGTTGTTTGTTGTTGTTGTTATAGCCTCTCTCCACTTGCCTCTCACCCCAACCAGTTGAGGCAGATGGCCACCCACTGTAAACCAAGTTCTGCTGGAGGTTTCTTCCATTGAGGAGAGTTTTTCCTCTGCACTGTAGCCTAGTGCTGCTCAACGTTGGGTTTTCTACATAATTCTATGTATTTGTATTGTTAAATTCTGTACTGCCTTAAGTCCAATAGTATAAAGTACCTTGATATGACTTTTGAGTTTTGAGTGTTGTGATTCTATTTGAACTGTTAAAATACATCAGTACATTTTGAACAAAGAGCAGCTGTAACTAAATATTTTCCCTCTGGATTTCTTGAACCTTGAAAATACAGTGAATTCTTGTCTTGTTTAACAGCAGAGACCACAGAAACAAATAAAACTCAGCCTGCTTATTTTAACTGCCATGTTTTATCTAAAGATCATTAAAGATCCAGACAGGGTGGGCTCTGAAGTCTTAAACCTCAGCAGCACGGGCATTTAAAGGGTCACTCCACTGATTTTGTAAAGACAAGTCACAGGGACTATATGTATGTGAAAAGCCAATCCAGCTGCTGCAGCTGGCTTTTTAACCTTATTGGCCTGATCAATACTTAAATCATTAAGAAGGACAGGACAAATATGATATGGCAAATGAAATACAATATAACAAAAGTACCATAAATATCCAACTGCACAGTGAAGTTCAAATACAAGCAATAAAACAGCAAACCAAAAATATGAAAACTAAAACACACTCAGACTGCTAATAAATGTCTGCCCTGTGAAATACTGCTATGGGGAATACCTCTCAGCCTGGCAAAACTATTGCATAATGGTTCCTGGGGAGGAATTGAACTCTACAGTGGTAGAAATCCCATCCTGCTAACCATTAAGAGTGTTTTAGTATTATAAGAGCAAATCGTTGTTTTTAGAGAGTAAAATGAGATTATCAGCCCTCCCCTCTTCATTTTATACTGCAAAGTTGTTGCTACCCTTCTGTTAAATAAATAAAAAGTCACAATGTGAAACTGACAAAAGTAATAAATAAAAATGTAATGAAAATTAATTCATGAAAATCAGACATTGCTTTTGAATTGTGGTTAAACAGTAGCATTTAAAAAAACAGACTAATGAAATTGGCCAGGACAAAAATGATGGTACCTCTAGAAATGTAGTAAAGTGAAGCGTAGTACAGACATGTTAAAGGTGAAGGCTATAAGACCTCCAAGCAGCTTGATGTTCCTGTGGCAACAGTTACACATATTAATTGAAAGTTTATAGTCCACAGGGCTGTAGCCAGCCTCCCTGGACGAGGCTGCAAGAGGAAAATTGATGACAAACTGAAGAGGCAGATAATGTGAACGGTAACCAGGACAACTTCCAAAGAGACTGGAGGTGAACTGTAAAGTACATCAGCGTCAGATCGCACCATCCGTAAAACGTGAACTTTTACAGACTGCTGAGAAAGACTCCACTGTTGAAAGTAAATGATACAAAAGTAAGACTGGAATTTGCCAAAATGCATATTGACAAGCCACAAAGCTGCTGTGGAAAGAGCTGAAACATGCAGTCTGGAGAAGGCACCCTTCAAACCTGAGACAGCTGGAGCAGTTTGCTCACAGGAGCAGGCCAAAGATACTGTTTACGGTTTTATGCTTCATATAAATCAGTGCAATCTGTGATCCTTGCACATTTACATGATTGCATTACTTTCACAATAACCAAGTCTCTTAGGATCAAATGTAATCGAAGAGACAGGAAGCCAAGAAAATGTTTCAAAAATTAAATACATGATAATGTCATTAAATGTGCTGATATTAAACTCATCTGATGCTTCCTCTCAGGGTTTCTGGCTCATTAGATCCACTGGTACCAGTACTGAATGTTGGTCCAATACTGTCCTCACACATAGTCAGAAAAGTGATTTGATGCAAACACATGAATATGATTTACAGCATCATAACCTTAACCTAATGCTAGTTGAGCAGATTAGCAATCACAGCAGAGCACAGAAGATACTGTATTTTATAGCATTTCAACCTTTGCATAGCATCACCCCAACTCGACTCTACTGTTCTTTACTCACTTTTGATGCCATATACTCAGGTAAAACTTGTAATGATGTCCTCAGCATGACACACAGAGCATTTCAGTGAATGCTACTCTTACTTCTCAGTATTTGGTAATACTTAGTATTTGTCACAGCAAGGAGACAAATGTGGCTGGAAAAAAGGCTGAAGGCAGCAAGGACAACAACTGCTAAATAAGACTGTGGTTGCTCTGAGGCTAGTAAAGCTTCTCTGTGACCAATCAATAGTCACTTCAGTGGTCTCACATCATTCTTTGGTATTGCTTCGGCTCACTTGTACCCTCGAAGGAGGTGATACCAAAACCAGATGCCATATACTGATGGAAAACAAAGACACACAGGGCAGAGTTGAGCTGAGTCGAGCTGGTACCATGTGGTAAAAACTCCACTTGTAGAAAGGCATAGCTTTCATTCTTCAGCCATCAAACCCACACAGTGGTTATTACTGTATGCTGATTGTAGTGTACTGTTGTTAGAAGGAAGGCTAATTTTATGTTGTTGAGACTAAAACACTAAGTAAATGAAAAGTACATGGATTTTGCTTCCCCTTTTT
The DNA here is from genome assembly GCA_900302695.1 of Helostoma temminkii. NCBI lineage: Eukaryota > Metazoa > Chordata > Actinopteri > Anabantiformes > Helostomatidae > Helostoma > Helostoma temminkii. Next base: position 51,423 of record OMLM01011983.1, read on the forward strand.
TGGGGGTTTTTGGGCCAGTACTAGGGGTCGCCACAGTGGAGCATCCCTTATGAAAAAGAAGTATATTCAAGTATACTATCAGTATACTTCTTTTCAACTAAAAATGAGCAAGTATACTTAAAGTATACTTTTTCTGTACTCTCTAGGCTGGCACAGGTTTTAAACCAGATGCCCATTCTCTTGCAAACCTCCCCAGTTTTGCACCAGGCTTGGGACTGCTACTCAGAGTGGATTGGGTTTTTGGACATTTTTGGGGTTTAGGGTCTCATCCGAGGACTTCAACACATGGCCATGTTGGAAATCGTCCACCCTAAGAGTGATGGTGCTACCAATTTTCCACTACTCCCCTATGGTACAGTTATTATAATGGTAGAAATGCTCACACTTGTTTTACTTCTACTCAACGGCAGCATGTAATGTGAATTTCTCCTGCACTCTGTGGCCTGAAAGGTGCACAACATGGATTTCTAATAGTCTCTGATACATTCAGAGACTGTGATATACCAAAGAAAAATATTACCTAAACCTCCGGCATTCAAGACAACATTGGTGCACCACATTGGACTGTGATATTGATGCACTCTACACAGTATGTGCTAAAGGTTCTACATGTAAAGCAGGAAGTCACAAACAGTGATGTTTATATTTATACATGTCTTCCTGAAAAGAAAGGAGGTGCATGTGGATGGATGAGTCACAAGAACATGAACAATGGAGAACAGTGTTAATTTCTTGTTTCCGGCCGACTGCCATCATTGTTCTTGTAGACAATGAGCATGATTATAACCTCGATGAAAACAATCCCCAAACCTCAACATATTTTAACTCAAACCAAAGTCAAAGCAGGCAGCACAAATGAAGCTGCACTGATAAATTAGTGTTTGTGACACTTGTGTAATATTTACTGGTCAAGGCTAAACAATTTTCAGTCATTCTGTCGGTCGTTAAGGGACAAACAATGAGAGGAAACATTCAGCAGGATGTGGTTTCATGTGATTTCTGTGTCTCTACCTACCCACAAACTTCTTCTTGATTGAACTACTTCCACACTGGACTTCTGTTAAAGGATATTTTTCCACTTCAGCTCAGTCTGTTGTATTTTCCATTAAGTACAGGCAATTTTGCAGTCACCATCAGTGTTATATAGATTTAGCCGAATGAGGAGTCACACAAACCAGCACATATCATCGTTACTATCACCTCTTTTGCAGAAGGGATGACAAAGTCACTGCTTGGTTGTACAGTACTAACTACAGCCTGGGGTTTTGTGTTTTAGTTCTGTTTTTGGAAAGTTTGCTTTTAATATATTGTATTGTAAGGTCTTAAACCTTACATTGTAAAGTGCCTTGAGATGACTTTTGTTGTGATTTGGCGCTATATAAATAAACTTGAATTGAATTGAATTGAATTGAATTCATATGCATATTATAAATTTACATTTCTTTTAGTCTGTAGGTCAGTTCAGGTTAGACAGGAACGTGGCTGTATGATCTGGACTTGCCACACCATAGACAACTCTCCACCCTTTTATTGCATGATTTAGTTTAAGTGGTGTTTTGCTGTGTTTGTGCTTTAGGAACATTTAACATTGTCTTGTGTGGTAATATTTTCAATATATGGCACTGAATTGAGAGTGGATTTTACTCCTGCTTGGCCATTTCTCCTTTGTTTAGCAGGATACAGTTCTCCACTGATTCAGCAGTTGGTATACAGTGTTCAGAGTGTCTCACTCTAGGTGTCATTAGAGCATTTCTGCATTTGATTCTTTTTTGTACATGAAACAACCAGTATGCATCAGATACACCCACTCGAAACCTGAGACAATATGGAGGATAAATATACAGAAGCGGAGGAAGCCTGAGCTCTCAGTAGGGAACATGCACTTAGCAAAGAAGAGATGTGTTATCATTCCTGACTGTGTTCTTCTCTCTACCAAGTGACAAGAAAGTAGTTTCTGTGTTTCACTGATCTGCCTTTCATCTCGACTCTCTCTTTTCTCTCTGCAGAAATCAATAACCTCTGTCTGCTCGCCTCTCTAGCGGCAGGGGGAACTCAGTGGAATGAGATGAGGCTGTCCCAGTGGCCTGGTTTAAAAGAATAAATAAAAGATTTATTTTTAATATCAGGTTTGAGCTGGAGGACTATGTGCTGTAGGTGGTGAGAAAAGTGGAACAAGCTACACAGATTGTAACGCTCCAGTTCAAGCTTTTAAACCAAGTTTTACATCAAAATATGTCAACTGGATTAACCACAGACATTCTTCTTTCAGTCCGCATAGACAGAAGCTCCCAGGAGTAGGAAGTTCACTGAGACAGCTAGAGACGCTCCAAACCAAAATACAAATTTGAACTCATCAGCCAAACATAGTATCCCTCTCCTTCCCTTCAGTGCTCCTACAGTAACACGCAGCAACAATTCTAGCTACTTGGGCAAGAGCTGATCCATCAGAATTTCATAAGACATCATTGTGAGACTGGAGATGAAATCAGGTCAGTTTCAAGAGTCACATTTGCCCAGTTATTCCTTTATATTTGGATGAAGCGTATAAAATGTGTCAGATTAAGTAGGAAACAGCTGGTGTTCTAATGTATCAGATACAGACTGAATGAACAAGATTAGACTGTATCAGATACCTAAAATACAAAAGACTTGCTGTAGGATCAGGGCCCAAAGAAAACTGGGGGCATCCCTTATAATAATCCATTCAATGAGCAAACAACAAACAAAATCAATCAATCGTTTTGTAATAATGTTTAAACAGACTTGTCCCGGATTTTCCTTATTGATCTGCTTTCTGTATTTCTTTTCTTTTTTTCTCCTCCAACTGCAGCAAGCTGTAGCGGAGCATCATCTGAATTCAAGCACCAGACATCTCTTGAACTTACACTGATGATAACATTAACACCACCTTGTGGTGGACAGAGGTTTGCACAGGAGACGTTCAGCGCTGGCTGTCTGGCAGCAGCCACAGTTAAAGGCAGGAGTATGTCCTCTCTCCCTGGATGAAGACTGGATCCAAACATGTTTGAAAGGTGTACTAGGATAAAGGGACCTGAACTTACCACTAAAGTCAGTGGGATCATAGCAATATCATTGTACATGCACTTCTACGGGAATGTTGATACAACTTTTGTACATTTATGTATGTATTGATAATTATTCCTGAAAAGATATGGATTAGCTAAGGACATGTGTCTGTTGCACTTCCACTATCTGCTGGATTGAGCGACATTGCACTAATTGTTGAAACTAACATCTACATAATTCCTGTCCTTTAAAACCAGTGAGAAGGATGTAACTGAACCTGAACAAAGATGGGAGTTATGGCGAGTTCTGAGTGGAAAACAGCTCCATCCCCTGGTGACAGGACCTCAGTATTTCCATTGTTCATAATGATTATCTGAATGATACTGCAAAGGAAAAGAGGACACGACAGCTAAAGCAATATCCTGCAGTATCCATTTATAGATAAATAAAATAATAAAAAATAATTTAAATTAACCACACCGACTAGCTGAAAATTATGGTGGATTTAGAAGGAATCTGAAAGGAAAACCCTTCTACATAGCCTTTGTGTGATGTTTGATATTCTAGCCCATGATGTATTGTAATGTGGTCACTTTTGGTACCTGGTTGTGCTTAGGATGCAGTGGGTACATGTTGAATAGCTTGGATTTGCTGTCCCTGAGAAACCTTTAGTCCGCCACAAGATTTGACACTGAGAAATCCCATTTTTGCTTAGTATACCAGTTTGAATGCTTCGTCCACATGATGATGCACAGATGATTCCCATTTCCCACTATTGCAGCGATATTTAGACAGCAATGGTCTGCTAGAAACTTGAGGTGCAAGTTGATTCAATGCACAAGCCTGTGATAAACAGATCAAAGGTACCGTAGTGTCATCTGAATTCAGTTTAATATTACTTATATATTGTCAAAGTTTACATATGAGGGTCAAAACTTTATAGAATTCTACATAAGACCCCAATAAACGCACACTGAGCAAGAACCAGATACTGTAAGAGAAAAGAAGAGCAATGGCGGGGCCAGCAGTCAACAACACTATAACCTATAACATATGATGGAGCGTGATGATTAAGTGATTTATGTGTGAGGATTTTAAATTTTACTCTAGATTTTACAGGGAGCCAATGGCAGGAAGCTAAAGCAGGAGAAATATGATCTCTCTCTGGCTGCAGCATTTTGGATTAGCTGGTCTAGTTTTTCAGCTTCACTTTGAGACAGGATGACTCCTGATTTTGGCAATATTCTGCAGGTAAAAGAAAGCTGTTCCACATTTTTTTATGAGCGAGCTAAAGGAAATTTCCTTTAAATTTCCTTTAAATTTCCTGATCAAAAAAAATAACTTCAAGGTTGCTCATAATAATACTGCAGGCTACAGCTAGTGCATGATTAGATAGCAAAAAAAAATGAGAGGAAATCTAGGCCATTATGTCTTTTAAACACGCTTGCAGTTTGGCTAAATGATTAGTTTCATCTGACTTCATAGATAAATACTGTGTTGTGTGCTTAGCAACAACTTATCACAGCAGACAAATTGGAAAATACTGATAGATAAGATTTAAACCAACCAACTGTTGTGGTCAAACAGTGGTATTGATGCAGCAGTAACAGTATGACTATACAGATGCGTCTGCTGTCTGAAGTTAAGAACATGGGAACCTGTATGTGAATGGAATGTCAAGAATATATGATGTTGTGTTTGAATAAGGCCAATGTCAAACATTTACCTCAGTTTGAGTTCTGATCTAGGATGAGTACAGAATCTTGTATATTATTTCTTTATTTTACAGCCCATTGTTTTGGCAGGCACTGAATAAGACAGGAAGACAAGTAATATAAGCAAGGATGGCAGCTTGTTTTCCACAATAATAATTCTAATCCAACCCTGTCTCCCAAAAATTACTTTCCTAGACAACTAAAATAGAATCCTGATTATGTTTTCCAGAGAAACATAATTGCAACTAGATTACGTTTTCTGTTAAGATAATGGCCATATGTTCACAACTAACATAAAAACACAAATACCGTGATACTTAACATATCAATGAAAAGCCACAAAAGCAACAGATTTTTGTCAGTCAAATTATACAATCTAAATTATCTAGTTTTCTCTTCTGCTAATATATCTGGACACATTGATATATGACTCCAGCTTTATTAATGTGTTTTATGGTTGGGTTCAGGCACTCACAGCACTGGGTTAGGGTTAAGGAAAGCTAATGGGCTATGTATTAGTGAAAAATGTAACAGATCACGTCACACACGTCTGCATAAAAAACACAAACATGAGCTGTCTCTAAACAAAGTATTTTCCTTACCTGAACCTAACCTCATGCAGGACTCTGGTCTCGAACTCGGGTCTGCAGAGTGCCAGTCTTGCACGTTTTACACCCACAATCCACCCCAACCACCAGCTTGCAACTCAATTCTGGTTAATTACTGTGACGTTTTATTCATTCGCAAAAGACATTGTCTGACAACATAATGATTACGTTCATAATTACTATTCTCAAGAAAACGTATTCAGTCTTCAGTTTAGTTGTATAGGAACATAATTTTTAGGAGACAGGGTTGTTCTACTCATGCCAACATCCATCCATCTATTTATTTTCTGAACCGCTTAGTCCCCGTAGGGGTCGCGTGTGTGCTGGAGCCTATTCCAGCTATCATATGGGCGAGAGGCAGGGTACATCCCGGACAGGTTGCCAATCCATCGCAATGCATGTCATCATCTATACTGGCCTTTTTCTTGTTAGGTCAAAACATTTCACTACTCATCCAAGCAGTTTTATTAACAATGAGGCTATTTGGATGAGCAGCACTTGGATGAATCTGCTGATCAAGATATTAAACAGTAAGGAAAAAGGCTCACTCTGTACTGTACAAACACAGCCTGAGAGAAAAGGCTTTACATGTTTAATCATAAATAACAATCGTGTGACTGTATCCACTTGCTAGTCACAAGGTTGGAAAGTTTGATGATGGATGGATTTTTAGTACAGAACTCTTTATGTGTACACAGAGCACATGATAAAAGATAATCATAAATATGATTATAAATAACAATTTGCTGACATTTGTGTGAACTTGTTTAGGTTGTATAGAATCCACAAGCATCCAGAAGATTCTTTCCATGTTCCTGTTTGAACTTGTGCTAAAACTCTGCGGTGACTGACAGGTTGGTTGTCACTGTTAGATGTTCTGTAGCCATAGGCTTTTTAGGGGTTTCAACAGAATGAAGATATGTAAAGTTAACAGAACAGCTGCTGTTTAACATTTAAATGCATGCAAAATGCAATGATTCACAAATAATTTAAAACTTATATTTGGTTAAATATCAAATGTATATTAAATGTTGGAACTCAAATACGTGATTGAAAAGTGTACTATGTTATTTTTATTATTGTTATATTTAATGCCAAAAGCATATCTTAAAAATGGAACACAACAAGAGACTGGAAAACGTTGTGTAATGCTAAAATTTAAAAATCAGGTTAATTGCTTGTGTGCTGAGCAAACTGTAAACCAGTTGATGGGACATCCAACCTTGAACTGTCCAACAAGAATACATTATTATAAAAAAATTCTTATCAAGCAGAGAAACCAGTACTGAATTGTTATGATCTAAGGGTCCTCGACAGCACTGCATTAACAAACAGACACAGTTCTGCAGTGGATATTACTGCTTGAGCTCCATATTCAGTGAACACAGTTCATCGCTGCATTCACAAATGCAAGTTAAAACTCTCCCATGCAAAAGAAACAAACTTATATAAACATGACTCAGAAACACTGCATTGAGCTCATTGAAGATGGTCTGAGATGGAGTGGAAAGCGTCATCGTGTGATCTGACAGCATTTCTTAGAGGTTTGACAACTGCCCCATTATACACTGCTTAAAACAATAAAGGGAACACATAAACATTCCAATGTAAGCCCAAGTCCATCACACTTCTAGGATATCAACCTATCCAGTTAGAAAGCAACACTGATTGTGAATCAATTTCACCTGCTTATGTGCAAAAGGAACAGACAACTGGTGGAAATTAGAGGCAATTAGTAAATAAAGGAATGGTTCTGCAGGTGGTGGCCACAGACCATTTCCTTGTCTGCATCCTTTCTGGCTGATTTTTGGTCACTTTTGCAGAAGTAGCATGAGGCAGTGTTTGCAACCCTCAGAAGTTGCTCAGGTAGTCCACAAGTGAGGCCTGTGCTCACAGCCCAACACCATGCAGGCTGATTAGCATTTGCCAGAGAACACCAGGATTGGCAGATTTGCCATTGGTGTCCCTGTGCTTTTCATGGAGGAGATCATGTTCACACTGAGCACATGTGGCAGACGTGACAGAGTCTGGAGACGTCGTGGAGAATGTTCTGCTGCTTGCAACATCCTCAGGCATGACCAGTTAGACGATATGCTGGTGCAGTGGGCCTTGGGTTCCTTCTGATGCATGACAATGCTAGGCCTTATGTGGCTAAGGTGTGTCAGCAGTTCCTGCATGATGAAGGCATTGATGCTATGGACTGGCCTTCCTGTTCCCCTGACCTGAATCCAATCGAGCACCTCTGGGAGATCATGTCTCGTTCCATCCACCAATGCCACGTCGCACCACAGACTGTCCAGAAGTTGACTGATGCCCTGATCCAGGTCTGGGAGGAGATCCCTCAGGAGAACATCCATTCTCTTATCAGGAGCATGCCCAGACATTGTAGGGAGTGCATACAGGCACGTGGAGGCCACACACACTATTGAGCCTCATTTTGAATTGTCTTGAGGAATTTCCACAGAAGTTGGATCAGCCTGTGATCTGACTTTTCCACTTTTATTTTGAGTATGATTCTGAATCCAGACTTCCATGTGATAATGATTTTGATTTCCATTGGTCTCACATCTAGGATGTGTTGTTTAAGTGTTCCCTTATTTTTTTTGAGCAGTGTATATATAATAACTTGCACATACTCAAAGTGCAAATCTCATCAGTCCCTAAAGAGAATAGCTTCAGCATGATTATGATTGTTCCGTTCCCCCCTTGTTATTTGTTCAGAAGTTACTGGAACATACTACACACAAATGTACAATACAGTGAAATTTACATTTCTAACACATGGTGTTAATTTGTGCTCACCCTCGTTATGATGGACTCCAAAATCCACTGGTAAACATCAGCAAACATTCTAAGTGGACTATGCCTTTAGGGGATCAGATATTTTTGGAAGCCATCCTCTGGATAGTATCCTGAGAGGACAGGCTGTTGCGTCATCTCCTCAAGACTGTCTATGTGCACAGTGACAGGGAAGAGTACATGACAGGACACAGCTGTAAGGTTTGCCTGAACATACTTGTGTATACTGTTTTGTTTTTTCCAGTATAACAATAATAACATTATAAAAACCTTGAAATATTTAAATGGAAAAATAATGTGTTTATATGTGTGTATGTCCTGGTTTGTGTGAGTGACACATACAGTAAATTGCTGTGTGCCACACTCTGTCTCTGCGGGCACTGAAAGGTGTGTTGTGGCCATTTGTGAGGGAACAATAGTGTGTTGTTAGTGGGGCATCAATGTAGTATGCGCCTGTCAGTTTAGGTTTGGGAGACATTAGAGGCTGACGGACAGCCCTAACTTCTCTCTTGGCTGCCTCTGTCGGTACTGTAGACTGGAATGTTAGCTATTGAGCTGTACAATGAAAAAGCTCGATTGCACATTGTACTCTGGAATGTCAACTATTGAGTTGTTGGACTTCGTAACAGGGAGTCTTAAAACCTTATTATGAATCTATGAATCCCAAAGGTTCTGAGGGCTGTGCTACAGTACAGTGTCCCATTCACGTGGCAAAATATAAATTCTATAAATGTTTAGTGTCTCATGGCTCAGTAGGAGACCAGTGTTTTCACTTAAAATCATAGCTCGCAGCAGCAGCAGTAGAAGTAGTACTAGTAGTAGGTTGGTATTGTTGGATTTGAAAAGTCGTATCAACCCATCAGTGCAAAGGTGCAAAAATGCTAAACAAAATTATATGCAGTAAAGTCATGAGGATTTTCCATTGTCAAACAATAGACATGTATAGAAGAGAATGGTTCATATTACACAATAGAAAAGGTCACAGCAGCCCACCAGCTATGGAGGAATTTCCTTTTTCGATTATCATCCAGAGATTAGTTTGGTTCTATTCAGGCATTGTTCATATTTCTTGGTAACCTGGATGTTTAAATTTTGTATTTAGATCTTTTTAAATATGAATAGAACTTAATGAGAGAGAGGAATTTGAATATCTTGAGAATATTAGCCAAATTAATATTCTAATGCAAAGAGTCAAAAATCTATATAAAGAGAAAATAAAGTATTAAAAGAGTACAAATTGTGCTGAGAATTTCATACTTTCTTGAAGTAAAATTCAGACCACAGACATTCGGTCAAACATGTACTTGATATGCTGATATAAAACATTATTTCATCAGCAATCATCAGCAGAGACAATGGGCCTCGTTTACTAAGATCCCAAAAAGTGAGCACTAAATTGTGTTTGCAGTCTTGAACATTGCTTGTTTTGTTTGTGGACATTTTGCGTTTTGCTCGATTAAAAACATCGGCAAACAAGGTGGAAGCACCCATATTTACGGAGGAAATCACATGGGTCCTTCTTGTGACTCAGTCAAAATAATAGATGAAGTAGTCCAGTCCATAAAAATAGCTTTAAAAGTTTCACACCATGTCTTTAGTCGATGCTAAACACTCCTGCTTTCAAACTAGCTGACAATTTGTCCTACTTCTACAGTTATATTCACTAACATTTGCTCACTCATACACACACACACACACACACGCTGTAACTTACTAGGTTGGCAGAGAGCAATATAAATGTATGACAAAAGTGGATTTTACATAATATTGGACCTTTAAATCACAACCACCACAAATCACTTTTAGGCTTGATGAATCAAACTGCGTGTTTATTTGCATTTTCTGATCCATGTATTTTGCGCACTTTGCTTATTTGTGAAGGTGAAGGTGCTAAATCCTTGTGCGCTATTTTGCTCAACTGAAGGAAGCAGTCCTCAGTGTACTCAGTTAGTAAATCAGCTTGTGCCTTTTTTTTAATTTATAATTGTTTTCTGCTATTATCATTGAGTGTGCATGTGAGTTTGTACTTGCAAATCTTAGTAAATCAGGCCCTACATTAACTGTGCAAACTGCATGTGTGAGATAAAAAGCACTTTAGCGTACTGTAAGCAGTTAAAGACTGTTATTTTGTTAAACATTCCAAACGGAAACAGACTACAGAGAGTTGGCAAGTTATGTAATGCAACTTAAGTTCTATGTTAAATAGTACAAGTGATGTATGTAATTGTGTGATAAATACCCAGTGCAAAACTGAGATGACACTGACAGAGAGTCAATGAGAGTCAAATTATCTTCATATTACCAGCAGGCTGATTTTTAATTTGCTGGTGATATGAAAGAATATAATGTTTGCTAAGGATTGCTAATTTCATTTAAAGTACATTTCAGTTCTAGTGTGTGTCCTCCTACACACGCTTTGCTTCACATATATAACAGCTTGCTGTAGTTGCTGAAAAATATATAAAAGTATAAAAATCCTTTCAAAGTTTTAGACACTAGCAAACTAAAGCTCACACGTACACACTCACATCTTTTCAATTCTCTGGGGCGTTTAAGTTCAGACTGGGTGAACATCGAAGTGGCTGCTGTAAAGGTGGGAAGCCGACATGGGTCAGTAATCCCTGTCTTAGCTGAGAATCCCAACCATCCAGAGGAGCAATCAGCTGTGGTGATGTGTGGACAAAGCCTTAAGACCAACCTCTCCAGCCCAGTGCCGACCTGTCCTCCCAGAACTAACACGGGCCTAAACCTGGCACAAGATAGGCAGTCTGGCAGACAGAGACCCGGACAGACGGGTCAGGGGAGACAACACCTCAGAGCTCTCACTGTGATGATTTGAGTACAAGAGAGAACATCTCTGTCAGAAAGGTTCTGCTTCAAACTTGTAAACTGCAGGAGGATGCCACATTCTCCAGAGACGAGAGGCAGCGTTTAATAACCAATCAGAAACTACGCAAGTTTGTTCTGTAAGCAAATATTTAGATGCTGAATAGATGTTGACATAGCAGCCTGCTCCTGAGAGACTCACAGTCAAAGATCAGGTGTTTGTTGAATGGCTGCTGTTTACATCACTTCACAAAATCATGACCCAAATCTGTCATCTCCTGCTTGTTTGTTCAGGTTGAACTTGGCCATCATGTCCATCAAATGCTTCTTGCTAAGCATGCGAGCTCACAAGCCCAGTGAACGAGGCTGGACATGCAGGATTCTGTGGAAAATATGTGCGATAAAAAAGCTTCAGGCACACATCGGCTCATATCAACATGTTTCTGTGCACTAACTGAGATTCTCAGCTGAGAGTGTTTTATGAAAATAGATCTCTCTAAATGCTGACACCATCAACTTAACCACATTCAGCAACAGGTTTAAACGTGCTGAGATCCTAAAGAGCATTTATCAGACCCCTGAAGCTACCAGAATAACACACATCCTTTACAGACAAAGCTGCATGGCGAGGGCTGCCCTTAAATAATTAATGCTAGAGCATTTAGCAGAAATTCTTCTGCATTTCAGACATTTACATTTAGAGTCACCCACCCACCATAGCTCATTCTTCCAATTACAATCTGTATGCTAAGCTAAGTTACTAGTTTTTTCATCCATCTTAGCAGAGAACTGGAAACAGTGTATTTTGTAACAATTCCATTAACTCAGGAAAATCCCCACAAGTTGGATTTTTGACAAAGAATATCTAGCAATCTTCACTAACCCAGACCTCTGGGTATATGTGCTCTGCACATCAGCTGTGGAAACCTGTATTTATTTACTGTTTACTAGGAGCTCTGCCTTATTTGTGTCTTATTAAAACAGCCATACATGCTGTGAGTGTGTCTGTGTGACACTGTCACTGTGGAGTCCAACTGTCTTTAATTTGAGCAGATAATCTGCAGTTTTCCCTTTTGAAGGGAGCCAGGTTGCAGCTTGTTTTGCCGCTCAGTCCGAGTGATGGGGTGCATTCTGGAAAGAAAGTGTCACACTGGGTAGCTAATGTAGCCTCAAGCATAGGTGAGGAACCACTTGTAGGGAAGAACTCACTTATTTCTATTTCCACATCTCCAGGATTTAAATTTTTTTATTATCATAAAAAGCTCAACGCGTGCATTAAGTATCATTTTATGAATCAAAGCTGTAGGTTAAGGCCAGACATATAAGACAGAACTGGCATTCTTTTGTCTGGAGGAACTAAAAGTATCTTTTTAATGTCACTCCTCTCTCTCAAAACAACATTACACAGCACGTCTAATTAGCGATTGCTTGGAAATGTCACAAGCAGCCAACAGTGTCTAACGATCACACAAGTGGAGGTTGTAAAATGTGAAGAGCTGCTGTCCAAGGAGTAAATCCTCAACCTTTTTAATGCCATATCACAACTGTCACGGGACAAAACAAATCTGTAGCTTCTTAATTATTACCCCCTTGGATATGCCACGTGCTTTCAGCCATGTGTAATCACACTGACATCAGACAGCTAAATGTCAAGTGCTGCTGGCCAATGAGCCATTTGTATTAACTTAAAGAGGAAAAGTGTGATTACATGCCCAGTCAGTTACATTTTAATGAACTTAATGCATTTCTCCGCCTCCGTAGAGATTTCCACATCTGAAATCTGAAGGTGTACCACAGCTGGTTTGCTCCGCTGTGTACTCTTGTTCACCTCTAAAAGGATTTGTCAATTGGCTCCTATTCTTTCCCGCACGCTTCACTCAGCAGACACTTCAGGGCATTGTCTGTCATGGCTACAGCTGTTCTGAAAGGCTATTTGACGTGCAAGTCTTTTGTGTTGAAGCTTAATGTGTTTTTAAAACTTGCGTCAGATTTTAGCGCTATATGGTGCAGGCATTAGGGTTTCCTTTTTAAACAAGGAGACAAAAGGGGTATAAGTACAAAGACAGCTGGACATACAACTGCAAAAATTCCTTCCAAACATTGCCCTGAGCCATAGAAACTGGCCATATATCGCCTTGGGCTAGTACCTATCAGGCCTCTCAGGGGAAAGCTGCACCTGATATTTCCTTTGTGGAAAGTGACACTTCTTTCCATTACAAAGTCTCAGTTTGACAAAAAAGTTTGACTGTTGGAAATGTGAAATGTGTCACGGTGACCTCTGTGCCTGGAGGGTTTGGTCATGGCAGGAAGTGCATTTGCAGGTTTCTACTGTTGGTCTGAGGCTACTTCACTTACATAACCTTCTGCCTTGAAGACAGTTGTATAGCTACAGTAATGCTCTTTACTGTCATCTTTCTTTTCTTCTCTTTTCTCTTTTTTCACTTTTTTATATTTCCTTTGCTTTCTTGTTTTACTTCAGTCTTATCTGAGTCATTTGTTTCCTTTTCTCTCTTTCTCCTTCCTCCATGAGTGTCCATAATATTTTAAAAAGTTTTATTTATAAATCAGTTTTTCCCTCCAAGAGCCTCTAACTACCAGCACCTTTCTTCCATGACTGTACCTCTTTCCCATCTTTCTGTCATTACCTGCATACTTCTGTTCTTTGTTCTTTATTCCATGTTTGCACATTGCTCTCTTTGCTCAAACACCCCACTGACTAAATAGAAATCCCTTCACGTATACCCAAAACATTTCTTCAGTTTTCCTCTTTTTGACAGTCCCATTTTTCTGCCTATCGTATTTTCTCTCTCCTTCTTCTTTACTTTATTGTCTCAAAGTGTCTTCTCTTTTGAAAGGCCTTATTTCAGTCACATTGTCAAAAAAGGGTGGAGGGTGAGATGAAGGAGAGAAGGCAGGGTGGGAGAAGAGGACCAGGAGAACTATCCTTCACTTTCATCTGTCTACTCGAAACACTTCACAGGAAATTGCTGCAGACGTGCCACAGATAGACATAAGGGCGGGCAGACAAACACACAGACCACTCCCTACATCTTTATTGCTTGACGTGAAAATCCGGATTGCACCACTGAATAGAAAAAGAAAACACAGGGCGCTCGGAGAGCCCTCCAAAGTCTCTCCTCCATTTTTTTCATGGCTGACACCTGTCAGATTAAGAGCGAATGAAGTAATGCTAAGTGATGTACTTTCTCTTTCTCCGAATGTGTCTCTGTGTGCATGTTCACAAACCACTGCTGCTTGCCAAGATGTTTTGTCAAGCCGTCACAGCGTCTGCACTCTACCGGGAGAAATGTTTTTATGGTGCTCCTTAAAATGCCTCTGCAGGGAAATTTTCTCTCTGTCAGTTTGGTAGTTAGCCAGAATAGCTGTTCAGTGCGTGTGCAGTGAAGGGGAGTAGTAGCCTGCTCCACACTCTATATCCTCCTTCCTCTCTGCTGCATATCTGCGTTTTGCACTGACTGAAAGTTCTTTTCGCTATAGAGAAACATTTTTTCAACCTGTTCCATGAATCTTGAAGTATAATGTTACAGTGTAAATATGTATTAATTTATTAAAAATCTGAACAGTATATTGGGTTAATTTAGACATTTTTAAGTCATATGATTTTTGTTAGTTTTAGTAAGTTGCTTTAGTTTTAACAAATAATTTAGGAGTAAAATGTTTTAAGTTATGTATGTTAAGTCTAAGTTCTAGCTAGCAGTAGCTGACATTATTTAAATTAGCAGACAAGGAAGTGCTTGTCTGTTTATCTCACATTTTCTGTATTACTGTGCTCTGTGTTACAGTCAATAAAACATGTCACTATGTGAATGAGTTTACTTGAGTCTCTTGTCTCGGACTCATTGGCTTTGACTAGGACTTGTCTCAGACAGTGGACTTGCTAATACTTTAATAGGACTTAACTGAGTCCAGCATTTCTTTCTTGCTTGAAATTATCTTCCTCTTGCCTTTCAACCTCCCTTCTTTTCTCTATGAAAATAAGGGAACTTGTTCAGATGCGTTATACAAAAACTGGAAATATAAAGTTCCAGTTCAGTTTTTTATGACTTATGGCTGGTTTTATGTAAAGTAAATGTCTGATCCTACAGTGTAGCTAGCTCACTTTTACTTTATCATAAATAAAGTCCATAAATAAAGGAGTTATACGCTCTCTTATTATGGAGTGTTATAAGAAAGTTATTAGTTATTGTAACACTGGGGTCAAACTTCATTCAAACAATGCCATGTTAATCTCTACTATAAAAACACTGACATGTGGAAGTAATTACCTGTTGTGAGTACATATCTGTGTTACATCTCTGCTGTGCTGTTGATAAACGGGAGTTGATAGGCACATTGTCAGGCCTTCATAAATACTGACACACTGGTGCCAACAGCGTTTTTTGATGGAAAACACAGGGAATGATTTTATTTTCTTTGCTCCTTTAATTCATCAGGGAATAACTCCTATCTTGATATCTTGTGGTTGGAGGTGTCTTGATGAACTCCCACTGTTACCTTACATGATGCTGACACCTCACACTCCTCTCTGCCTCCAGGCATCTTCTTTTTAATCAGATACATCTCAACTTTAAAACAAATAGAATATATTACCCTTTTAACCCCAGTTCTGCTGCTCTGATGAAGATGATGGTTTGCTTGTTTATCTATATAATTCACATTTTATGAATTTCACAGCTGTGTGTACACTTTATCGGGTGTTGGGGTGATTTGACTGCGTTTGTCAAGCTGGTCTTGCAGCGGGCTCCTATGAAGAGTGTTGTTGGCCACACTATATTTGGATTTAACTTCACTTGTCTCCCAGAGCAAGAGGTGGGTGGAAAATGAGAGACAGCTCAGCCCAGCACCGGCTTGGTGTGTGTGCGTCTGAGTATGTGCTTGTGTCTTTTGCTGCCTGTGTGTCTTTGTGATTTGTGCACACGTGGGAGTAATACTATATTGCGCTTTCTTGAATTCTTGCTGTGAGAGAGTGAAAGGTAGTTAAGTCAGGGAGAAGATGATGACAATGAGCACACACACACATACATACACATATATACACATCACACTCACAGAGTCCTGGGGGGATTTTTGGAAAGGTTTTGGTGGTTGACAGATGGACAGCATCTCACAACTGACTCTAATTGGCTGAGAGTTTCAGGAGGGAGACAACTGGACAAATGAAGCGGAGGACAAAGGCAGTCACAGCCAAGATAAATCCTCCCAAGTTTTAAAGATGATTTAGTTTTCCGTCACACCTCAGCTTACTAGTGCCAATTAATAACTGCATGTCTGATGTTGTTTTGACTTGAGCCACTTCACCTTAATGTGGTACCTCTAAGGTAAGTTAGGAAGAAATGTTCTGTGGAGGCTGAAAACTGAGATGACATAGCAATGCAGCTCTTATCTAAACAAGACTTGCTACATTGGAACCCATAAGCAGAATGAAAACTCAGTTTTTGCTACAGGTACCTGGTACCTTCCATTTTGAATTTGGTTGTATTTTGGAACAGAGTTTCGGTTCCCAACCTTAATTAGAATAATACATTTTTTAGAGCACTAAGGAATACACTGTATATATTCTTAAAGATTTCTAACATCTCAAAGTGTTAAAGATTTGTAACCATGATAGAGGTGTGTCTTCCTGAAGGAGGGTGCTTGGTTCACCATATAGTTAAAAGCTATTAACCATGAAATATCCATGGTCCTGAGAGAATGAATCTTATTGACTCTAGCAACCCAGTGATGTTTAAACTAGTGCCACCAACATCTATGTTCAAACTTTATGTAGACACTGATGGTTGCCCACCCAGAAACCAATGACCCTAGATCTCCTGTTTTGTACCCTCAGATGTTTCACAACAACTAATACGGCCAGCTATTGTTGCTTGACTGAACATAACCTCTTTCTGCATGTTGCTATTACTCAGTTTCTACAACATTTAAAACGTTGAAATTATCAATATATTTCTTCAAGGACAGAACACCTGCAAAACCAGCAGTATTATCATCATGCTTTTTGTTTATTGAACCCTAGCGACCGCTAGATTCACCAACACTTTAGATACTATGCCCTTATGTCATAAAGTATCTCACATCTGTTATATTGGTTTGATATGATATTATGACAATATATTGTTTTCACTGGACTGAAATAGTTAACAACCTAGTTACTCTCAGTTATATTCCTTTGTGTTGTCAGATACGATGACACCATCTCTCATGCCTCTGTCCTTCTTTCATCTAATGCTGAAGGGCTTTAAAACTTCACTTTGTAGTGGGACTTCATTTAAGCTCATTGCTCAGGTGTATCATATCCTCTTTGCAGCAGAGATGACTGCTGGCTCTAAAATATCTTTTATGCCA
>OMLM01011984.1:0-13532 GCA_900302695.1 Helostoma temminkii
CATGAAAACATATAATGTTTGTGTAGTATTATTTTAAGCAGACTGTGTTTTTCTATTGTTGTGACTTAGATGAAGATCAGAGCACATTTTATGACCAATTCATGCAAAACTCCACATAATCCCAAAGGGTTCACATAAACTGTAAAGCACAAGGACAAACCACCACTTCATGTTACTGTTTTAGCTGATTGGTATAATCACCACCTGGACAGAGGCTGTTTGTGGAAATGAGCCATTAGAAAGCTGCATCTCTTCCCATCGTACAATATTCATGTTCACATGGTCAACAAACAAATAAATGAAATAATCAAGATTATCTGGGGTTGAAGGGGGTGTGAGCTGGCTTGTTCCTGCTCACAGATGTATTCCCTTCACTACTAATAACTGTACTCATTTCTCACCTTCACCTCCATCATGCAGAGACACAGCTGAGGCTGAATCCCAGGATTTATCTGAGGAGATGGAGTCTGAACTGTGTTTCTCCAAGAATTTAACCGAGATGAAACACAAGAAAAAAGCCTGAGTGCATTTTGTACCAACCATGTACCAACAACTAGCAGCAGCAATGATAACAGCACAACAACAAATCATCATAACCATCCCAAGTTAATCAACACCAAAGTACAGATTATGGACCTATTGTAGACAGCTATGCTCACTTTTAAAATGTGTTGATACAAACACGGAACTTGTTCTGCTGAAAGAGCTTTAATCCCTGCAGACATTTGACTTGTCAGAACACGAGAAGCACACGTGTAATTATAAACACAGTGTCATCTGCATTAAATGTCTCAGACGAGTCATTCAGCAGCACAATATGTGGAATGCAGCCAGGCCTGATGTTACTAAACACAACTGTGTTTCTATTATTAGCTGAGTCAGAATCTATTTGTATCACCAGTTTCACACATACATAGGTTTTGTGAAGAAGTGAGCAGGCATGAAACATGAGTGCATCTGATCCAAGGAAATTGATGCATTTGTTCAGATACACTGCTGTGAAAAGGTATTTACCACCTTCCTGCTTTTTTATATATTTATAAACCTTCTAGAGCACACAACAAGAGCTGGAGGAAGATGGGCCAACAAAAAGTCAACTAAAAACAACACAAAGAGAGGAGCAGGTGGAACTGGCTGCCGACCAACAGGTGCCATGCTGGAATGACAATATGACACTAAAGCCTGTCTGTGCCGTCTGTCTTAGCCAAGTAGGATTTTACAGTGACTAACCTGTTTTTATTCAAACATGAACATAATATAAATTGTTTCTACTGACCTGTGGAAGGCTTTCAGCTGGAGCAGAGGAAAGGGCTGAATACGCTCCTGTTAACAACTCTGTTCCTTCAGTGTGTTTGCTTTTATCTGACTCACCTGCATCACCTGTGGTTTCATCTGTTGTCACACCTTCCTAAAAAGATTGAATTTAGAGTTGGAATTTATTTGTGACAAACACAGTTGGCATAACAGTTCATCTTTCAGTACATCAAGTTTTTCTACACCTGGGTTGTGATAACAACCGTATTTATAACGTAAGGTAACAGAATAATTTAAGAGGCAAATCATGAAAGTCACCTGAGCTTGTTTGGGAGCAATAAAAGCCAAAGTCTGATCACCGCAGAAACTAAGAATTTGTGACAGAGCTCCTCCAAGAACCACAAGTGGAGCAGCCTTTATATACAGTAGATCTTGAAAGATCATGAATCAAATGCTTAAGTAAAATAGAAACTCAGGTGTAATAAATATAAAGTAAAACGAACCCAAAATATAACAGAAGCTACAGGGGTGCTCAGTGACATCATCAGCTATCCACAGCACCTGAAAGTAGGATAAAGTGGAAACGACCCATACTCCATTCACACTGTCTCCACAAAGCAGCCCTGTCTCCTAAAAAGCACATTCCTGTATAACTAAACTGTAATTAGTAGCAAATTTATTCACCTGAATCTGAGGTTGGGTTTAGACATGAAAAGTACTTTGGTTAGGGTTAGACTCAGATCATGTTCATATTTAAATATGAATAAAGTTATAGTGTGTGATGTGACTGTTAGAGTTTGAACCCAGCCCAGTGCTGTGAGTCTGAACCCACAGTAAAACATTTCAATAAAGTTCTAAATAAAGTCATAAATCTGGATGCTGTAAAATCTGTTGTGGATGTTGTAAATTGTGTTACTTGTGAACAAGTAACTAAACCTGTCAGATAAATATAGTGGAGTAAAGAGTACAATATTTTCACACTAGGCTATGATGCATTTGTTACACATTTTTATATATTTTCTTGTTTAAGCAGACCAATAATGTACGACCACTGCAGGTTTACAGAGAACTGACAAAAAACAAAAGTTTCATTTTTTTAATCAGTAAATCATGACTGACAGGTGAGTCACACCTCTTGGTTTGTTTAATTTTAGATTCACATTCATACTCACAAACAACTGGAATCAGAACTCTGTGTTTAAATTGTGTGTTTTTTAGTGTTTTTCTACATATGTGAATCAAAATCAATAACAGTTCAATAAAGATATGTGAAGTATGACCACTAAGACACTTTGAAGATATTTAACTCAAAAACAAGTGAAGGCTTGAAGACAGTTTCTTTTAGGTTTACTGTCATGGTCTCCAGCCTAATTTCCTGTTATTTCCAGACATAGTTACAAACTTGACAAAAGCAAAAATTCCAAATCAAACAAACTAAAGTAGAAAAGTAAAAGTACAGTGGTAAACTGGAGAATGAAGCTGTTCAAAAATAAAAACATAATAAGTAATAAATAAGTATGGGTACAGTAATTATAAAAATCGTAATTAGCAGTGTTGCCTCACAGCATGAAGGCCCTGGTTTGATACCTGGGTCGGCCTGTGTGGAGTTTGCATGTTTTCCACATGTTTGTGTGGGTTCTCTCCGGTCACTCTGGCTTCTGAACACACATGAAAACAGCTAAGTAAAATTAACTGAGGTTTTTAATGGTAGTGAACTAAATGTCTGAATGATTGTCAAAACAAGACAACACTAATGAGTTAACAACACTTTTCATGATTCCAGGGGCGATGACAGTCGGACACAGCTTGCGGATAGAAATATCTTTATCCATTTTCTTGAGGACATTGTTAAAATGCAGAGACCAGGACAGATGCTGGTCGAGTCTAGCTCCTAATAATTTGATCAGATTAACGTGATCCAGTCTGAAGTGTAGCACAGAGAGGACGACCTGCCAGCTGTCAAATAACGTCTTTCTCTTTCCAATTACCACTGAGTTAGAAATCTTTAAGGTCATCTTGTTTCCACTGAGCCAGTCCTGGACAGCTCGTAATTCAACATCTAACACATCCATTATCTCACTGCGACAATTAGCTGAGTAACAAACTGTCATGTGATGTTCACACATGACAACAGTAGATTTTTTTAAAATGTGGGGTAAATCATTAATGAAGATACAGAAGAGCAGAGGAGCCAGGCAGCTGCCTCGTGGTAACCCACAGTCACTGTTCCTAAAATCTGAAAAGATGCCGTTGTAGCAGACTTTTTGTTTTCTGTTGGAGAGGTAACTTTTTATCAGACAAAGGGACAAATCTGAAAAACCATAAAGTTTCAGCTTGTCAAGCAGCAAATCATGACTGATGAGATCAGAGGAAGCACTGAGGTCCAGAAACACAGCTCCTACTAATTTACTGTTGTCAAGCTCTTTGTACCAGTTTTCCATCATATCCTCCAGAGCATGTTGACACTGAGTGAACAGTTGGTTCCTGACAAAGTGCTGTTGAATCTGATGGAGCATGATTTTCTCCAGGATTTGGCTTAAGACAGGAAGTGAACTAACAGCTCTGCTGTTCTCTGCACTGAAGTTTGTGTTGTTGTTCTTGGGAACTGGGATGATTTTGGACTCTTTCCACGTAGACGGAAACACACCACTGAGGAGACACCTGTTCACTATGTGACACACTGGACCAGAGATGTGCTCAGCAGCAGCTTTCAGTAGTCTCACATCCAGATTATCTAACCCAGCAGGAAGATCTTCTGGAAGTGATGACAACACGTCTCTAACCCTTTCAACATTAACTTCCTCAAAACTGAAAGAATATTGTTTATTTTTCATGATTCTGTCTTTTATAAGAGAACATGACAAAGACAGAGCTTGGCATCCAACTAAACAAGATTTTAGTTCCTTAATTTCCTCAATATAATATCGATTGAAATGATTGGCGACATCAGCTGCTTCGGTGACCAGACGTCCCTCAGATTCTATGGTGGTCACTGGACAGAGGGAGTTTTGTCCCATGAAATCATTTAATGTCTCCCATATAATCTTAATATCATTATCAGCCTCTTTCAGTCTTTGTTGGAAATATTCCTTCTTTTTGTCCTTGTTGATTTCAGAAACGTCTCTTTTTAACTCAAGGTACCAGTTCCAGTCTGTCCCACTGCCTGATGTATTAGCCTGAGCTTTTGCAGCATCTCTGTCTGACATTAAAGATTTCGTCTCATTGTCCAACCACGGAGCAAAGTTCCTTTTGACTCTGTACATTATTAATGGAGCATGTCTGTCTGCTATTGGGCAAAATATGTCCATAAACGTGGATAAAGCAGCTTCGGGGTCAGATTCCTTCCTTATGTCGACCCACTGAACGTCCTCAATGTCAGAGATGAACCTGTCAGGACTGAACTGGCTGTACGACCTCTGAATGATTTTCTCTTCTTGAACTTTGGGTACGTTTCTTCTCACAGTGACACCAACAACATTATGATCACTGCAACCTGTGGCTGTTGAGGTAGGATTGGAGCAAAGCCTTGGAACATTTGTGTAGATGTGATCAATGCACGTTGATGTCTGTTGACCATAAGAGTTCAGAGTCACTCTGGTAGGAAGCTTCATGACCTGGGTCAGACCCCGATCACATGTGACAAGAGCGATTTCCTCCTTCAGAGAAGAATTTGACCGCCAATCAATGTTAAAATCCCCCAGTAGGAAAATGTCTCTGTGCTCCTGAGACAACATTTCTACTGCTCTACAGATTTGATCCAAATATTCTGGTTTGGCACCTGGTGGTCTGTAACAACAACCCACTAACACTGGTTTACCACCAGGCAGGTGAATCTGAACCCAAATAATCTCTATATCAGGGAGCATTAAGTCAGGCCGTAGTTTACCTGGAATCTGCCTGTGAACATAAAGAGCTACACCTCCTCCAGACTTGTCTCTGTCCCTCCTGTACAGACTGTAACCTCTGATATTTAATCCACTGTTCTCAACACTGGGGTCTAAGTGAGTTTCAGAGAGAGCCAACACATGTATCTGATGACATGTTAAAATATGATAAATGTCATGAACCTTCTCTCTAAGACTGTTAATGTTCAGATGAGCTATGGACAGGTTTTTGTACAGAGAGTCAGGAATGACAGCTGTTCTAGCCATGGTCAAAAAAAAATGATCTGAGTAAAATGTTTGTCAGTGAGCAGTGAATCAGTGACTGTATCTCTGACAGCTCTGAGCTGAGGACTCAGTTCATCACATCAAGTCTGTGTAAAGTGGAGAACAGCAGCTCTGCTCTGCTCTGATCCCTGTATCATCCACCTCTGGACAAAGCTTCAGTCTCACTTGTCTCTGTAACAAAACACAGAGAACACAGTTGTTAGAATAATTCACCGTCACAATGTTTGATGACAGAACAGATGAATTCTAATAGTTTCATACATAAATAACAAATAACAGTCATAAAATAGGAACATTGAAGATATTTAGTTAGTGTCAAACAATAGCCCCATTATATAGTGACTAGCAGGCAGTACCTTAGTTCCTCTCCAACTACATTAAATCCATGAAAACAAGTATTTCAAAAATGTTTTCAGGTTCAGTTCATCCTATAAAATTACTCAGAAATTGCCAATGGTTTTTGCTCTTATTTTCTCTATTCACAATTTTTATCAGTTTGTTATTTCACATTGTGTATGAAGAAAACATTTATGTTACACATAGAAATGCTAAATAGGGCCGAGCTGCAGCCACAGCCACGTGCTGCGCCCACAGTACCAGTGGGCCAGTACCAGTAACACACATTAGATTCACCTGAAGCTAAAGTGAGAAGCAGCTGTGGCTGTAACAGCAGCAATGTGGCTGTTGCTATAGCAGCTATGGCTACAGCAGCAGCAGTGGAGGTTCTGGCTACAGCCACAGACTGAGAACTGGTTGAATTGTGAGTATTTTTACGTTAAGTGGATTATCTCTAAATGTAACACAAAATTGTGCTTCCTCTAAGATATTTGTGTTTAAGGTACAGACATCTTCAGTTTTCACACTGAAGTCTTCTCTAAAAACCCACTGAATATGCAGGTACTTCTGTATTTTATTTCTGCATGACCACACTATAAAACTGGTGCCACTACTGAATACACAGCCACTTATTAGGCGTTTACTTATCTTCTGTCACCATCCCTTAGATTTCACCTGAAGCAGAAGTGAGAAGCAGCCGTACCTGTTATACAACTGTTATTATAACTTTGTACATGTAGAATTCATTGCAGAGCTGTTGTATTAGATTGCATTAGATTGTACAGGTGGTCAGAATGGTCCCAACTACCAAATGTCTGGTTGTGACATCGATACGAACAGCTGATGTGGTCAGTGGAGTTTGGCATAATGTTTTCTTAAAAAAGAAAAAAAAACTGCAAAGAGAAACTGACTCATAACTGAAGTTATGAACATGAAGATAAATGTTACTCTCATTATAAAAATTATTGGGACAATTTACTGAAGAGATTCTAAATGAAACAAATATCTTGTACACTACTATGTAAAACTATATTATATTGATAATACGCTTTATTTATCATTCTAAGTACAATCTGCTAATGATACTTCTGTACTTTAACTTTAGTAACATTTCTAATACCTTTATTAACAGCACATTTACAGTATTAATGTTGGAAGTGGATATTTGTACTCACCACATGTTAGATTTAGATTCTGTTAGATTCTGAGGCAGAAGTGAGAAGCTCTCTGCTCTGCTGTCTGCAGCAGTCTAATCATTTACAACAGCATTTATCTGATCCAGCTACAGCTTTACCTGTACTCCCCTCCTCTTTATGTTGTTTCCTGTTTTAAGGATACATTGCAACCTGTTTGTCTACAGTCCATGACGCCACATCAACAGAGTGTGTCGTGAGAGCAATAGTCTAAACAGCTACACCACAACAGTGTCCTTTGTTTACCGGCTGCTGTACATACAAGCCTGAGCAGGTTTCTGTGATGGAGGCATAACATAGATGAGTTCTTCACTGTATTTACAGGTTATAATGAAACCAAAAGGCATCATGGTCCTCAGACTCTAAGGTTCTGCACATTCGCTTATTCACTGTCTACACAAAATCAAGTCAGTATATTTATATGTCCCCAAGTCATGTCAAGGCACTTCACAGTGTAAGGTTTAAGATCTTAAAGAATTTAACAATGCAACTATATGGAATTATATACAAACCAAACAGATCCACCGAGCAGCACCAGGAGACTGTGGAGAGGAAAAACTGCCTTAAATGGAAGAAACTACCAGCAGAACCAGGCTCAGTGTGGGTGGCCATCTGCCTCGACTGGTCAGGGTGAGTGAAAAGAAAGTCTCTATTAGTCACCGTCTGTTTTGGTCATAATGTTTTGCCTGATGGTAGTGAAATTACACAAGTCCTAAAACTAGAAAAGGGAACTTAATAGAACAAATGAGATGAGATGATAACTCGTGTTATTGATTTCTTGTTGAAAATGTTTCAGTCTTAAAAAATAGTAAATGAAGTTATCAATTCAACTGAGTGGGGAGTCTGTGGTTTCTGAAGACCCCAGAAGAGGAGTTCTTGATGCTTAGCAGGCTGGAAAGAGTTACAGCAGAATTTCAGGTTTGGACTTCCTCCCCAGAAGAGGGAGGAAACTAAAGTCCCTCTGACAGTGGCTAGTACCAGTGTTCATGAAGCATCACCAGTGGTGTTCACAGCAGAGCTGCAGGAGGAAACACTACCCTTCAGAAAAATAATTAATGCCGTCTGCAATTTGTATAAGCAAATGAACTGACTAGTGTGTGTGAAAGAACAGGTTTTAATAAAGTGTTAACAGGTAAGACTGCAGGGGGGAGGGGTGAAGCAGGAAGATGACCACAAAAGGAATAACTAACCCAGAGGTGAATAATTTAACACTTGTGACAAGAGAGAACAGAGAGGAAGTGAACTGGTGTGCCTAAGTAGAGCTGATTGGTGAGTGATAGAGTGTGAGTGTGTGTGTGCGTGTGCGTGTGTGTGTGTGTGTGTGCACATGCACCAATGGAGAACTGAAGGGTGTGGTCCGATGAGTATGGCTGGATATAGAAGTATATACATATATAGATGTGTGAGTGAGTGAATGTATGTGGGTGGCCAGATCAGAAATGCATGAACACATGAGTGTGTGAATGTGAGTGTGTGTCAGGACCAAAGCTATGTGGAGGTGACCAGGTGAAAAGAAAAGGAGAAAACAAACAGTACAAAAGATAAACAGGGGAAAACTGAAATAAACAGTTGAAGGAATCGTGACAAATACTTAAATTGAGAAAAAGGTCAATTTAAAAAGAAAAAGAGGCAATTTTGTAAAAAATGACACTAAATTAATGTCTGTGACCTCAATTGGCACAAAAACTTGCTCTGAATGTATATACTTAACTAGGTTTTCTGTCATTTAGCTCCTCTGTAGATGGACAGTGGATGGTTGTGAGTAAGAGCTAGTGGGAGAAAGCAACTTAAAGGGAGAGTGAAATAAACTTTAGTTCAGGCCTTAAAGTTCTGCATCAGGATCCTGGAGTTCAGACCTGGGCCATCTTTTAAAAACGTTAATGTATTTTAACTTCATTCAAACTTTACGCAGCAGGAATACAGCTGCATGTAATAATACTAATAATTGGTACATTATTAATCTGGGGGGGGGGCGGTCTCTCTCTCTGTCTCTCTCTCTCTCTCTCTCTCTGTCTCTGTCTCTCTCTCTCTCTCTCTCTCTGTCTCTCTCTCTCTCTGTCTCTCTCTCTCTCTCTCTCTCTCTCTCTCTCTCTCTCTCTCTCTCTCTCTCTCTCTCTCTGTCTCTCTCTCTCTCTCTCTCTCTCTCTGTCTCTCTCTCTCTCTCTCTCTCTCTCTCTCTCTCTCTCTCTCTGTCTCTCTGGTGAGTTCGGTCCTGCGGTTCTGCCCAGCTACTGTTGGTGTTTGCATTGTAAGTTGTCAAACAAAGAGAGGAGCACTGACTGTTAATGGGTCAATTCACGTGAATGTCAGAGTGAAGTTTTCAGTCAAGTTGTTCATCTAAGGTCGGGACCACAGCTTCCAGTGAGTCCAGCACGGTGAGGTCGGGACCACAGCTTCCAGTGAGTCCAGCACGGTGAGGTCGGGACAGAACTCGGGTCTGGTGCTGGAAATAGAATCACAGTTTAAAACATCAGCTACTTTACTTTTACATTCATACACAGCTGTGAATCCAGCCTGTCATCATACTGCAAAAGAAGGTTCAGCTGCAGGTCGCAGTCCGGTCTGCGCTGTTTCAAATTGTGTAAAAGAAATCTGCACTCGATTGCTCTTCCTCAGTGGTGAACTGAATCTGAATTACTACATTTGGATTTAAAATGCCAGAACTGAATTTACAAGTTTGTAGACAATAGAATCAGTGAGGATCAAGTACAGTTTCAGAGCAAATGAATTCTATTTCATAATATTACATTCAGACTAAAATTAATCAGGATTCAGTTGTAGAACTAATAAATTCAATTCCAGATTCAGTTTACCAATGCTATTATTCAAGTCGAGCAATTTAAATTCATTTCTACATTTCAATTCTAAATTATTTAAATTCCTTTTCTGCTGACACATATTCTGCCCATAGTAGTTGTCTAGTATATAGTGATATTGTGTTGTGCTGTTTATCTCAGCTTTTTAGAGTAGTTCTTTTTAGTAACTGTTTGGCACAACAAAGCTGTTTGAGTTTTTCTGTAAAACATGGCTTTGCTGTTGTTGAAGGACAGGCAGGTCATAGAAGGCACATATGCTTACAGAAGCTGATATATGATGTTACACGATCAGTCAGCTCCTTCAGATCACTAGTTGCAGCATCAATCAAAGCTGGCTTGTAGTTTGCATTGTTGATCCATCTTTTTACAGGTTTTACAACAGGCTGAGCTGTTTTAAGCAGGTGAACCATCCAGTGATCAAAAAGTCCTAAAGCTGCACATGGGACGATACTTTTACAGTGGTCTAACAGTGATCTAGTGTAATGGGTATACATCTGTATTTAGAGAGTTCCTGGGTGAGGTTAGCTTTATTAAAGGCTCCCATAATGATAATGACAGAACGTGGGTGTTGGTGGTCAACATATTTGCCAGAATACACAGTAGAAAGTCTCCAGTAATGAAGAGTGCTGCTAAGCTCTTCAGCGTAGTTACATCAGTACACCATCTTTCTCTGAGGTACAAACCACCTCTTATTTTCCCCAGTAATTCAGCACTGCTTTGTTGTTATTGTGGACTATAATATGAAATAGTCATTATAATAATTACAACAGTAATGACATTACAAAAGTCAGGCTGTGCGTGACGGTGTTGGCGGCTGACTTGTTGTAGCAGACCACACTGTGTTCAGGTGCCTCCTGTTTGTCTTAATTATCCTTAATTAGATCCTAGATTATGTTGGATTTGCAAGTCTGCACTTGTTTCATGTTTAGAACAATGTAGTGATAACTTTTATCTTTCTGGGTGTGTTTTAGACGACAGAGCTGATAGGAATCGGTTTATGCACAGGAATATTTCAACAAATCAAGAAAGGAGAGTCTGGACTTGGACTTTGATGTTCTGGTTCCACATGTGTGAAGAAGTGTTACTAGATCATGTCAAGTTTGAAATTAATTTCTAAATCAGTAAGAGAACAAATGGTCACATCCAAACTTTTATACAATACATGATAAACTTTTCAAATTCAGGTTTTTTCCTGTAGTTTGATGCTATGCTCATTTTGTGGCCTGTGTGTGGTGCTGCTGAGCAGTACTGAGCAATGTTATGAGGCTGTAAATAACATTAATATAATATTAATCCCCTTGGGGAAATTCTTGTAAACAGGCTGTCCCTTTGAGGCGTCAAGGGCGACACTTTAACATGTGGCAACGAACTGGGGGTACTAAGAGGTCAAACCACCACTTGGGGTTTTTGACTGGAGCCATGGTTTGTCTCCAGTGGCTCCAGTCTTCCTCTGCTCTCTCCCTATCGAGGAACTTGTCTGGTCCTCATGGGGAAGTAGCAAGGGGTCGTCTGAAGCTCTTCACACACTGCTCCTGCATCAGCACACGGCACTAGGTCTAGCCCCTACACCTGACTTTACACCAGCCTCAGCTCCTGCACCCAGTTCAACAACAGCTCCTGCTTCCTGTCTCCAAACTTGTAAACGTTGCCACTTCCTCTCCTGGTTTCGTCTTGATCGGATGTGTGATCTTCTCCAGTCTTGTTCCCGTTTGCTCCTGCGACTTCTGCCAGTTGCTTTGGACTATTTCGCTACAATCCTGTTACCCTGCTCTGGACTTATACTTCTGGTTAGCCTGTTAGACTTTTGTTCTCTGTCAGTTGTTATTTTTGTCCTTTGTAAATGTTTAAGATGGTTTTCGGTTTTTGTCTTGGTTATTGTTTTTTGTGAGTGTTTAGTTCTGGCTTCTTGTGTCCTAGGCTCCTTATTTCTTGTTAATCTCATTAGTCTGTGAGCTAGTTTAGTACTCTGTTCAGCTTTTGAAGTTTAGTTCAGTTAGTTTTCTATCAGCGTGTTTGGGCGAGTCTTTATTTTGCATTTCTGTTTTCAGTTTAGACCTTTTCTTCCGGTGGAGTGATTTTCTGTTGTGACCATTGTTTGTGTTTCTGTTACATTCTATTAAAACTGAGTTTATCCTTCTCTTCTAGTCCTGGTCGGTCGAGGTAGATGGCCGCCCACCCTGGTCTGCCTTTGGTACCACCTGAAAACCGAATTTCTGACAGTGTTATACACTGCCTCTCAACAGGTGCCCCATGTTTTGGCCACTCGTTAGGCCACAGGAATAAAAAAAAGGTAAAACAAATAGTGTTACAGGATGTTAACCACTGTGCATGAAATTCGCTAAGACAAATACCGAAAATAAACCAACAATGTGACTTTGAGGCCAACACAAGGTGTATTTCTGGACAATGGCTGCCTGGCCATACACCTCACCAAACAAACTGCCTGGGTTTGCTGGTTTTGTATTAGCAAAGTGTATTAGCAAACATTTGAACCCAAGCACAAACACCCAGAACATATGTAAGTTCAGTAAAATGTTTTATTACAGGTGAGTCTCCAGCAGTTTAAATAAATTAAACATTTAGTGAGTCTTCAAAACAAAAGTCATGATTGGCTTTAGCAGAGAAAACAGGCAAACCACGCAGTCACCGTTCCATAAGCAAAGTGAAGGGAGGAACGAGAGACTATGGACTGGAAAGTCTGAGGGATAGCAATCTGGCAAAGAGGAGCATTTATATATGCTGGGCCAAAAATAAAAAAAGGAAGACAAAACTGCATTGTAATCAAACAAAAAATAACAATTTGTAAGCACCATAATAATCAATAAAATATAACAAATCCATTCTGTGTCAGTGTTTAGAAATAATAATAATAATAATAATAAACAACATAGATGCATTCAATAAATAAAGTTACACTATGTTAAATAAATGAAAAACCATGGGTTCTAATAACACAATAAAATAACAGGTCAATTCAGCTTTACAGTTTACAACAACTACTAGAACTACTACAAATTTTAAAAAACTGTGTTTATGAACACTGCTCCATCACACATAGTGATGCTGGAGGTTTCTTCCATTAAAGGGTGTTTTTCCTCACCACTTTTACCCAGTGCTTGCTCAATTGTTGGGTTTCTGTCTAAATAACATTGTAATGTTCTGACCTTGGTATGTTTGTATTGGCTACATGCTAAGGTGTCCTTAGACAAGACACTAAACCACATAGTTGTCCCTTGCTTGTAAGTTGCTTTGGTTGACAGCATCTGCCAAATGACCGTAATGTAAAATATATTTATTGTCAGGCAGTATGTTATGTGAAGAAATGAAATGAAGGAATGAACCCAATCCCTAGGAGATGGTTGGGCTGGATGGCAGGTGTTCATAAAGTGGGAGTCACATATCTGGATGTCACACTGCAATATATGAGAAAAAGGGATGTTGTACATCAGATATTCTGGCGGACAAAAATATGTTGCCTCAATTGAGCTGAAACGTATTTCTGACAACAGCAGTGAACATCCCCAGAAACTGAACAAGAATTTAATTAGTAGTGAACGAAATGTCTGAATGATTGTCTAAACAAGACAACACTAATGAGTTAACAACACTTTTCACAATTCCAGGGGTGATGACATTCGAACACAGCTTGCGGATAGAAATATCTTTTTCCATTTTCTTGAGGACATTGTTAAAATGCAGAGACCAGGACAGATGCTGGTCGAGTCTAGCTCCTAATAATTTGATCAGATTAACGTGATCCAGTC
>OMLM01011985.1:0-15972 GCA_900302695.1 Helostoma temminkii
GATATGATTTAACCAGTAAAAGCTAAATATAACTTATAAATATATAAAATAAAGTTTTATACACCAAGTAGAGAATAAATTAAAATCTGAGTTAATGCCAGCTAAGCAATTGCTCTATAAGATACTTTGCAATAGGTTTATGGTAAGTCACTGCTATGAAGCCCTTCACAAGTCCAACATAGTAAATGATGCAGCCTTGCAGGTATGGGCTCATGACCTCAGGGTGGAGATAGATGAAACCATGAAAAAGGAAATTTGGGAAAATAATGCAATATGCAATAGGGCAAAAGAAGTGCAATATAGATTGCTGCACTTCTTCCAGATATCAACTCAACTTTGAAACATGATGAACCCTAAGAAATCCACCTTGTGTCCTAAGTAAACTAAAGAGCTGGGTAGTTTTATACACAAGTCGTTATACATATCCAGGACTATTGAAAGAAAGTATCCCTGAAGTTGGACCTAATCTTTAACAGAGATTTGCCTTCTGTTACATAAACTGTTTACTATGTTAACCTATGCCACAAGTAAAAGCATACTAAATTTCAAATAATGTCACCAATAAAAATAAAAATTGGCATGTTCCACCATTTATACTGTACATGTTTCACACCAAGACTCCATTGCTTGACTATGTAGGACCAGAAATATCCAGCATATTCCGCAAAACAATTCCTGGAACTAAAAAAGAAATCATAGGGACAGCTTTGTTGTCTGTATTACCATTGTTATTATTATTATTATTATTATTATTATTATTATTATTATTATCCTATTATTCACATGATGAACATCATGTGACAAACCCGAACTGGTCATGGATGTAGCATGACTGGTAACACCTACAAAGTTGTCTTATCCTGCTCTCAAACTTGATATTTGTGATTTTGGTGAAGCTCAAATCACATTTCATAAACAATTTATGCAGGACAACATGAATGGAATGTATTGCACTGGAATGCATTATATTAAGAAGTGTGTAATGCTTTGGCTCTATTTACATAAGTGAGGGGAGCAAAATATTAGACCCACCTTTTATGCTCTTCAGTATGACACTACCTACTATGAGGTCATAATAGAATTATAACTAATCTGGCCATTTAAACATTATCTGAGATGTTATAACTTTGTAAAAGTAATAAATATGAGTAAACTGTAAAAGTACCAGCAAATCATTCCAACTGCAGCATATGCCCTATACCATCTCTAATATTAAAAGGCATTGACAACCATTAGTACATCAGGCTACTGATAACAACGATGTTTTACTACTGGACTGATGATTTCAGAAAGATAATAATTTAGAATTTGAAAGCTCAAATATATATAATATACTAATGTATGTGCACAGGAGCAGTGGAGAAACATAACCACTATGATTTGCTCAGCAAGTGGTTGTGTCTAAAAAAAGAAAGTGTGTGTTAAGAGCTAGAACTAGAATCTAATTCTGAGTTGCCATTGGAAACCTGTATGAAGTGTGTGTATGAGTGTATGAAACTGCACATTTACTCACCACATTTCGGGTATGGTGGATTTACCAAGCCTTCATACAAACAGATGGCAAAGTTGCAGTAATTACCAACATAGCTTTTTATAACAGGTCTACTTTACAGTGATGGATGACAAAACTGAAGGCTGAACTAGTCTTGCTGGCTACAGCTCACTGTATTGTTAGTGAACTGTACTGACCTGGGTCCTATGACAGGACAATGATAACGCTGTTGTGGCTGATCGCAAAGAGTTTGTTTCCAGTTCAGATTGAATGCACTGATTAATCTTTAACTTAAAGGTTTAACCTGCTAAGATTTTTACAGACAACCTCTAGTCCTCACTGCATATGAAAGTTCATACAACCAACACTTGAGTAAGTTGAATCTGTTTGAATGTTTTGATTTCCTGTGGCTCGGATTGCATCTAATTTTAAATACCTTGGAAAGGCGGGTGCAATCTGTGATACTGAGATTTTGTTGCTGCAGCGTCATTATTAGCCTCTCCCACTAACACCTTAAATTCCTCTGGATCGTATTTCCTCTTAGTGAATTTCCCTGTTAAAGGTAAAGTTATCTCTTATCTTATGTTTGCGCTGGGCATTCTCCACCATGTTTTCATGGTCAATTATGCAATTTGTCTTAGTAAATTACCTGTAAAACACCCATAACTAAAACATGGAATTTCCAATTTAGTGCTCACTACTCAGTTTTTAGTAAATCAGGCCTTTTGTTTTCTCAGGTTGACTATGCTTTTTACTGTGTTTGAAAATCTAAAACAGTTTAGTATGACATAAACACAAAACCATGTACCTAAGTGTGGCTTAGTGCATTATTTTACAATAAGCATTTGGTCGATAAAGCATCCAAGCCTGGGAGAGTATGGGAGTGACTTTGTTATTTTATCTAAAATGGTGACTGCTCTGCTGCTTGAACAGATAAAACTATGAGGACACATTGAACAAAGCCAACTGGAAGTACAGTTGTAGTAGAGGTATATGTGCAACTGTCCAACGTCAGTTTCTCGTGAAGTCCATAGAAATCATCTCATTTAGTAATTTAGTGCCATAGTTGTGTAGGGGCTTTAATACTGTAAGTATTACTGACCAACTGAAAGGGGAAAAGACACTCATATTTTAATATTTTGTGTTCTCTGAAGTATAACTGTCATAACAACATGATGCATTATTCATCCAAATCCATCAGTATGCACCAGTATCAATTGTGAAGTCTCACATTATGATTAAAACTGATCAGCCACCTGAAGCTCTTCATTAAACATTAAAGGAAATGCACAAAAAGCATTTTAGAGCAAGATGCTAAAAGGTAAGAGGGGGATTTCCTTCTGAGCAAACTGCCAAACTTCTTACTCCTATGAGTCACATCTCTCAAAGACCTAAATGTGAATTCTGGGAGTAAATAATTAAAAGGTGGCTGAAGACATTAGCACTCTGAAGACTGGAGGATGTCAGTGAACTGATGATATAAGAAACACACTGACTGACATAATTTATTGGTTGGGTGGAAAGTCCACTCCTGTATTCTATATTTCCACAGACGTCTATGGGCATTTAAAGATGGAGTACAGTGAAAAAGGAACATGCAAAATGGAAAGTTGAAAAAAGTCTTTGAAGCAGCTTTCTCTACCGCTGACATTATACCAAGAGAGAGTTTTTTCTAGAGGAAAGACAGACAAACAGACAAGAGGGAAGAACACTTGGTAGAGAGTGTAAAAATGAATTTCATAGTAAGTTTTAACATAGGCTGTCTTTTTGGCAGCCTTGCAACACGTCTGTATAGGTTAAACAAGAGAGCAAACAGGCAACTAGAAAATAGAGGGATACAATGCCATATTGTAGGATGTGAACTAACAATGCCATGCACATCGTTCAAGACTGCATACTGTGGGGGCATTAGCTTTGCTGCAAGTTTGGGTTTGAGACTATTGTTGCATCCGCACATAAATACATTGTCGTCGGCAGCAGGAGGTCTCAGTAGGAGGAAAATCTGTGTTGAGTGGGCTTTGAGTCTAAGCTATCTTTACTTGAGTGCTTTTATCTTGTGTCATGCTTTAATTTTGTGCATTATATGGTTTGTTTTGTCTATGTTGTCCAACTACTTGAGTTAAAAGATCATGGTTGAGTTAAAGTCATTCCTTCAGTTATTTTACCTCTGTTATCATGCGTGAATTATATTGTGGAACATTCGTGGATTAAAAACAAACAAACAAAACAAAACAAAACAAAAAATATTTTGTGGGGAATGACCCATTTGGTACCATTCTCACTCTACAACTAAACCACCTAACTTTCTCTTTAGCTTGTGTCATAATTACTATGATATAATACTGATGGTCATAAAAGTCTGCTGGCAAAAAACACGTATGGACTCCATTTTTACATGCCAGTAAAGACACACCGTGCACCTGGAGATCACAGGTCTACCGGTTTGGTAACGATTAAGTCTTGTGTGGCAGCTGAACACAAGTTCCAATAGTGAAACAGGTGACACAATATGTCCACTGGAAGTTCAGCCTGACAAACATGTCCATACTGACTGCAGCTCTATTAAACTGTCTTCTCCTTATTTATTGACAACATCCACTTGTGTGTTTTGAAAGTTAATTACACACCTCGGAATGAAAATAATCTCATGATTTCCCCAAAACCGCATCTTTCTGACAGTAGTAAATATTTGGAGTGAAAGTTATGTGCATTATGCAAGACAGACACTTTCATACAAACACCAGAGATCTTGTTACTGGCAGCTGAAACTGTGAAAATTCAGCTGAGCTGCAAAGAGATACAAACGGAACATGAGATGCATGAGGAAAGTGGTTATTAACAGGGCTGTGGACCTACAGCTACACATCAGAATGATCTCCAAGTTTCTTTAGTGTTCATCAGTATGATGGAGGTGATCCCATGGCAAAATACTTTAACACCGGGTCTATAACTTCTCTATACTGTGGTAATGCATTTGCTTGTGTGTCGCAAACAAGACAGTAGTAGGTAAATTTGACCATTTAGAAACATGGGATATAAAACACAGTTGGTGTCATCTATCTGTTAAAGTAATTCCTTTTTAACGCTCAAACTCTCTTTTTATTCAAATATCTTTTCGCAAAGAGGTGCCATGCTCAAATGCTGCAAGAGAGAGAGTGCTTCTGCTGAAGAAAGAGAGAGTGCCCTCAGGCCTTTCACATGATATACTGCTGATCGATTAAAAAAGGAAACTCGGATAAATAACTATCTTTGCCCCCTGATGAATTGTTTCACTGATTTTATGGGTGGGGTCATTTGTTCTACTTCAGTTCATTTGGTCTGATAATTAAGATATATTGGTGATGTTCACGTTAAAGGTCTCAATGCTCAGTTGTGAACTTTTAGTCATTTTATGTTGATTACATTTTAAAAGTGTAATATGTCAAGTTCTCAAGTAATTTAACCAACATTGCTTTTTTAATGAAGAAAAGGTTGATTCTCATCTCTTCTACTGCTTTTTAGCATCACAGTTGTCTCTTAGGTGCATACAGTGGGTGCTGTGATGAATACCAACTGATCTTAAATATCCACAGTTTAGCAGGAATGAAGTTTTTAAAGTCCCATTTTCAGTTTAGCACATGGAACTACACTTTACCATAATCGTAAACGTATTGAATGTGATATCATTGAGAATGGCAAGAAGTTGCTGGAGGGTTGGCTGCTTTTTCAGAAAGCCTGAGCAACACTGTGACAGCCGCAGGCCATTTGTCCCACTTTTTTATCAGCTTTAATACAATCTGACAGGGCCCCAGTGAGAATGTGCTGCTTGTTTAGTCCCTTAACTACCTCCATGCTCTCTCTCTCTTCCTCTCCCTCACTATACTACTCCCCACTGGCTAAGTCAAGTTGACAGGGCCAGGGTGACCTGTGCTGCTTATTTACTCAACTGTTTCTCTAGTTAGGACTAAACTTGTCTTCCTTGTCTTGACTTCCTCCATCACTTCTCCCTTAGAGTCTCATTGTCACACGATTTTTTCCACTATCAGTATCAGGAGGCTGATCTATTTTCATCACCATTGCAAGACAAAGTGCAGCCAACAGGAAAAGCCATTGACATTGAACCAATATTTGGGTAAAGCAGTGAGGGACAGTATTCCTGCCTCCAGATATGGTTTTCACAATAAAGCTCAATGTCTCAATATGTCTCCATTTACAGGTTAATTGGGCTTGCAGTGGCAACAAGTTTTCATAGGAGTGAGTGAGGGCCAGACAACGCCTGACATGTGAACAATAAAGCCTCTGAGAAAGCTGATACAAAGAGACTCCAGGGACAAAGGGGGAACAGAGTTTTCATTTTTAGCCACTGATGCATGAATTAAGGCTTCAGCCTCTGCAGTCCACAGTGATACATGGATGTCATTTTGGAAAAAGCTATTACCAGAGCCCCTAAATCAAGCAGCAACCACCACTGAGGGATGAAGTCAATACAGAGGTGTATGATGCAGAATGTCAAATATATATGAGATGCAGATCAAAAACATCTGGTTTCTGTCAAAGACTCTAAAACAAATCACTGTATGAGTTAAATAGCAGTTAACCTTTGAAATCACTACACATAATCCCATGGTTGCAGTCTTTTTTTTTCCATAAAAGAGTCCAACGGGAAGTAAACAGAGACTGACATTTTGGGCATGTCAAAACAAAGTGGTGTAAATGAACTGAAACAAACAGAAAACTATTGTGTCCAGCAGAGCTCTACAGCTCTGTTGCATGTTCAGAAAAGGCAACTCAATCTGTCATGTGAGGCAAAATGAATTAGTCTTAACTATCTCTTCTGCCACAACTGGATTCCTCAGAGGGGTTTACTGGGCTATTACCAATGAGGATTCCCATTTTTAACAGGCAGTTTTTACAATGCAGAGGTTAGAGTGGCACAGGTCTCTCTTGGAGCTAAGATTTAAACTCTCCTATTCTTCCTCTTATTCTTTCATAAAGATCAGCACCATGCAGCAAATTCTGAGAAGCCCCTACAGCTAGTGTATGGACTGGAATGGTAATTATAATGTTGATCAGAAACCAGGCACATTTGCAAATGCGAGGTCATACATTAATAAAGTTGGCTGATATTGAAGGATCAGGGGACTTGACCACAAACTACACCCCTGGGCTGCTGGAAGATTATAACAGGAATGTCTAATATAACTAATGTTAGGGTGTTCCAGTTTCAAATGTGCAGAGTCTGAGCTTAGATTTAGTGGTCTCGTGGCCATTAATCCAACTTAAAAAACATTAACAAATGAGGTTGTGTGTTTAAAAAAAAACATTAAATCTATTAAATCATATTTCTATGTTATTACTGCTATCTTGTTAGTTGTCAAAATGCAATACATTGTCTGTGCCTACCCAAATGTCCTTCCCAGTGGTTATAGAGTTTCGGGAGCTGACTTCACTCAACCCCAAAGAATGAAGACACTGCTATTTTTGGACAAGTGACATTTGTGTGATAACTGCAAGTAAAAGGAAGGCTGTATGATGATTATACTACAGTCATCGTTTCATATTTGAGGTGGTGCATTCAGAATTCAATTCTACAGTAATCACATGGTTAACTCTTCTTGAATCTCAACCTTTCTAAAAAACAACACAGGGGTATTTTAATTGTCACATATGTTTAAAGGGGTCAAATTATGCAAAATACACTTTTTAGTAATTTCTATACATTTATATGACTCTCGAGTGTAGACAAACACCGAGCAGGTTAGAACTAGATACGGCATATTTATTCTCTAGCAAATTAATGTGATGTCTCAAACACACAGGTAGAAGATAATAAATCTTTTAGACCACCTTCCTTGTAATCAAGTGAATAATGTATTAATCAGCCCTCACAGTGGTGTTTCAGGACAGTGCATATTATCTGCTAAGAACTGTCTTTTTATTAAGGAAATGCTCTTTTGTAAACACTTCCAAATCAATTCAGCAAACTCATTATGAAGAAGTTCCAATTCACTTTAGCCAGTTTCTTCAATAGCACCATAGAGCATACAGCCAATCTATTATCTGACATTTATTATAGCTCCAGTTCAGAACAGTTTTGAAGAATGGTAGATTGCTGTGGATAGTCAGGGCATTTCAATATAGTGTGAGTCAGTCTTTTATTTACTCTAGTTTCTCTCACCTTTGCCTGTCTATTTTTACTGCAGCTAGTACTGCAATTTCCTTCATGTTGCTCAATGACCTTAAACACTTAGTCACAACATAACCTGTCTCATACTGGCTTTTAGCTCTTATCTATTGGAATATGTGTGGGTAGAGACGGGCGTGTCTCTGCCTCTTCTGCTAAGGATTTATCCTGTCTGCCTCTTTTATTCTGAAAGACTGAAGAACAACAAGTGTAACAAAAACTGCGAATTTGAAATGTGTTGACAAATCTTTTTCAAGCGAAATGATGATTAAAACTTCAATAAAAAAGTAACATTAAAAGTAACATTGTGTTTAAGTAAAAGAATCATTGGTATAGATAGAAATGATAATGTGAAAGACGAAGTGAAGTACTGACTGTCTTAATGCAGTCTTACATCTCACATTGAATACAAATCCAATTGAACTTGAATTAATAAATATGTCCCAGTAACTCCTTAAAAAGCCTCCAGTCCAAAATGCTGCAGCCAGAGTTCTGACTGGAATTAATAAGAGAGATCATATTTCTCCTACATTAGTTTCCCTCCATTGGCTCCCTGTAAAATCTAGAATAGAATTTAAAATCATTCTCCTCACATATAAAGCACTTAATGATCAAGCTCCATCATATC
Source organism: Helostoma temminkii (assembly GCA_900302695.1). Classification (NCBI taxonomy): domain Eukaryota; kingdom Metazoa; phylum Chordata; class Actinopteri; order Anabantiformes; family Helostomatidae; genus Helostoma; species Helostoma temminkii. Next base: position 8,284 of record OMLM01011985.1, read on the forward strand.
TTAAAGACCTCTTAGTACCATATCATCCCAGCAGAACATTTCACTGTCAGAGTGCAGGTCTACTTGTGGTTCATATAGTTTCCAAATGTAGAATGGAAGACAAAACCTTTTAGCTATCGAGCTCCTCTCGACCAGCTCCCAGTTCAGGAGGCAGACACCCTTTCTACTTTTAAGACAAAGGCGTACACTTTCCTTTTTGATAAAACTATAATCAGAGTTGGCTCAGGAGACTCATCAATCAAGTTGAACCATCTCTTAGTTATGCTGCTATAAATTTAGATTGCTGGAAGATCTCCCTTGTTACAACGAGCTCTACTATTCTCCTCTTTGTACCTTTTGAAGTTATCCTCATCCTTAGAGTTGTACATTTCCAGTGTGCAGTTACGTTCTTAAACCTTACTTTGTGAAATGCCTTGAAATGACTTTTGTTGTGATTTGGTGCTATATAGATAAACACAATTCAACTAATTTAAAACTAAACTGCTTCTTCAGCTCAAAATACTTCCAAGCTGAACTTAAAATAACATTATAACATTAAATGCTAACCTTAATTTTATTCTTCCAGCTGCAGTGTTGCTATTGAAATGAATATGTTGGCAGCAAAATATTTTACTATGTTCAGTATCACTCTATTTGTGACTTGACATTAATATTAATTGTCAAAATATCTTCATTACCAGAATTATCCTTTTAGGGAAAATGTATTTTTCAGTAAATAATTGTTCTTATTTAATGCCTGGCAGTGAAAACATGCATGTTGATGTAGCGCCAATGTATCAGTTGGACCTTAAAAATTGGTGGAGAGTATTTCAACAAATAAAACAAACCAAGTCATAGGAAGGGAAGCATCTATGGACCAAATAATTCTAAATACAAGAAAATCTGTGAATTCCACCAGTTCTCTGTCACTTTAATCTGTTCATACAGGTAGTTCTTATCTGAGCTTCTTTGTATTTGTCTGTTAAAGTATTCACAGTAAAAAGAAAAACACATTGCTGAAAAGAAAATGAAAATAACAGGTAGACAAAGAGGACAAGTAATGCAGTGTATTCTGTGATCAGTTGTGTTGTGAAACCATGTCAAACAGTTTTAGGATGGATTTTCTCCTCAGTGGCTGGATGCTGCAGGCGGAGGCTCTCTGCCAGAGTCTTTGCTGTGCAGATGCACATCCATCTTGCCACTTTTTGTTCTTGGAAACAAAACAGTTTACTGAGAACAGTGGGAGCCAATATACTTTAACTATATAACTATATGGACACCCCATTGTCTTCTACAACTCTCAAATAATGGATAATAATTAGAGATTTATTTGTTTTTAGCTAGCATTACCTAGAGGCTGTAATTAGGAGCAGCTGTATGAAACTGCATCAGGCAATTTATTTTTTAACTGTGAGTAGTACTGTAGTTTGACTCTTTTAACCAGTCCCCAGGCCCTAAGCTTATATGTGGGCAGAAACATAAAATAAGCACCTCATATATCTTTATTGATCATTTGAGAAACACTGTTTCCTTAAATGTTTTGTTCACATACAATTAATTTGCATTAGCAATTTAGGAATGCAATGCCACTGAGATAACACCTTTTACCACCATTACAAGAAAACATTTACACTAACTATGTTCGTGGGAAGGGCTTCTATTGCAGTGCAGTATGTACAGTAGCTCTCCCACACCAACCCTGTCTCCTAACAATTATATTCCTATACAAGTAAACTGATTCAAATTTTGTAACAAGCATCATATCATCATGGTTCCTTTGACATGTGCAACAAGCTGCTACTAGTAGGACTGGAACTGGACAGTCTGAAGGCTGTGGTACAGAGGAAGATGTTGGATAAGATCAGTTTCGTCCTGGACAATCAGTCTCGTCCTTTTCACAATGAACTGCGGCAGATGGGAAGCTTATTCAACCACAGACTGATTCCACCAAAAAGCAAGAGACTGTACAACAAGATGTGTAGACCATTTTAAGAGTAACTCACTAATTCAATTTTTCATTTCCTTTTGTTTTACTTGCTCGATATTGTGCTGTAGCAATTGAAATTTATTTTATTTATTTGTGTTTTATTATGTGCTTACAACAATATTATATAAGAGAGGATGTCTGAGTGTGGTCATTTAAAGCACTAATACAGTTTTTCCTTATTCAAAACACAGAGTCACAATGCAGACGCTGGTTACACATGGACAAGTTTTCTATTACATAAGCTTATTATGTAACAAGTGAATTATTTCAAATATTATTGGGAATAAATATACTCCATAACTGGGTAAGTCTCTTACTCATGAATATAAGTGAATGTCAGCTGCTTTAGTAATCGTATGTGGTGACTGTTGCTGAATTGCCAAGATCATCATTCTGATAAGTTAGCACCAGAGCTCTCTTTTACAATATCGATTAGAGCTATTAGTTGGCGTCTCACTCCACCACAGTACTGGACATTGAAGAGCCCTACACTCTGGAGCTAGGTATTTAACACCCAACTGTTCGAGTGGGAGCTGCTCAGTGACCAGACTTAACTTAATATTTGATCTGTGATGTTGAAGAAGAAGGCTTAAAATGACTAGTGCCACATGAGGAGATTATCCACATTGTCACTTTGTCACTTGATTTTGGCTGCATAAATATCATGCAGTCCAGTATGAAATCTTAATGGCACAAAAACCTACCAGCAGCAAGCAGGAAGGAGAATAAGTGTATTTCTGGACATGATTTCATGATAACAACACCACTGTGGATTCTTTGACATACAGCAAGGAAAGAAAGCTGGGAGCTGGGAAAGAATCCATGAATAAACTAGTTTAATAAAACTCTCCCCATAAGCTCGACAGAGGCACTGAGCTGTCCAAGTGGCCAACAGCGCTTCTTCAACACATCACATTTTTATTAAAAGTGATGTCTTAGTGTGAATCACTGATCAACAGGCGCTATCACAGTTTTCAAGGATGTGTGCTGTCTATGCATGGATAGACATATGGTTCAGTATAAAACAGCCCAGTTGCACCTGTTGACAGTCAGCTCTACAGATTATATTGAGGGACTGTGGCATTGTTTCTGCTGCAGATTGTGTCAAATGTACTCCCTAGACCCTACCTCTATTCTCCTTTTTTTAATGATTCTGAATGAATTTTCTCAACATACAATAGGAGACTCTCTTTTGGAATCATATTCATGTTGTGATCAGTATTGTTTCAACCTTGTTTAGAGAATTTGTACGTCTGTCACTTGGCAGGTGACTTTAAATGTGACATGTGACCAGATTTTGGTCATTACTGCTGGTGTGAAAAATAAAGGATCAAACATGCTTCCTGCAGAGGGTTGAGTGCAAGCCTCTCTGGCCATGCACTTCTGTAACAGTTGGTGTGTTCATAGCTATACATTTCACCAACAAGGAGCTGCATGCTTATTGTCCAGTTGTTGTCCAGCGTTGTCCAGCTTTTCGACAATTCAGGGAGAAAATAAGCATTTTGACACCTGATGTCACAAAGGGTGCAATTTCACCAAAGGCCTGTCGACATACGTGGGGGCGCTCCTACAAAAAGCTGTCCTTATGGTCACATGAGAGGGTTGTGACCAGCAGCCTATACAGTGAATCAGAGTGTCAGCAGTGATGATGATTTTATAATTTAACTAGAGGATTACAAGACTGTGGTTTCTCCACCCTTTAGACTTTAATGAAGGAAAGTTATGCATTTCATATATTTTTCAAATTCCGTACTCCTGGCTCTTTGTATACATTTATACTTCAGTTTATGAAGGTAATATGGCTTGGGACAGACAAATCGAGAGGGTATTTGACTGGTTTCTGAACTGCTCCTGATTCTTTGAGGTTACTGTCAGATTTACATTTATAAGCTAACTGAGGAGAAATGACATGTGAGGAAAGACAAAGACTGTGAACAACATGCAACAAAGGCCTCTGGCTGGAAAACTGCAGCTCTCACGTTCTCCTCTGTATCTGATTCATCTACACGTCATGACAATTATCACCAGCTGCAGTTGAAACTCAAAATATTACCCATTAAAAAACATGTTAAAAGCCTTCCAGTAACTCCACAGGCACTATCCGTCCTGCTCGCTTTAAATTTTAAACATTTAAAGGAAGTGCTGTGCATTACTGACAGTGAATTGAACATCATGGGGAAAACACAGTAAAGTAAAAGAGGTAAAATTATCAGTCAATTAAAAAAAATGTGTTGAGTAAAGCAGAATAAGACTCTTTTAATGTATGGATGGAATTATAGCTGTGGCTATGCATATTATACTTGATTTAAAGCAGGATATAAATAATTGCACCATTTCTGAATGTGAACTGGGATTGGGGTATCTCTTTCACTGGCTTTATGATATGCAGCAGTTATGTGATGCTCTCCCTGTTCTTATAGCATGTATTTTCCCCTCATGTACTGAGTTTAGCTGGAAGCAAAACTACTCATTAAATTTACTCAATCAGAAAAAGGGGTTAGTTAACGGCCCAAACAATACACCACTGCTGAGTTTAAATGGACGAATGGAGAGAGAGAGGGCAGCACTCTCTTCACTGTGTTCATCTTACTAAATCATCACATATTACTTGACCTTAGACCAGTGCCAGTTGGTCCTGTAGTTTAGACTGACTGCTTCTCTAAATAGCCATTAATGTCCCTTCAGTGCAGTTTGCAACTCTGTAAACTGACCAGAAAACATAATTTATTGACGTTAATACACAATTTATTGATGCGAATACACATTTTTCACCTGTGTTATAGATTTGATTTATTTTGACTCAGTCCCACATACACCTTCCTGCTGTTAGACATACTCACATAATCAAATATGGATGAATCTGCCACTTAAAGTAATCCCTAGCAAATGTGCACTTCTCTTATGTTTCATTGACATTAGCTAAAAGCAACAGCTGTTTTATATGATTAAACTTCTTTAAAATAAATTTTTAAACTAAATATTTATGAGCATCTTCTTCAGGAATTTGATTGAGTCTTGAAGTGACAGATGGCATAGGGAAGCCATAAAGTAGTAAGTAACGGACTAATGTAGTATAAGTTTTAATTTCATGGGTTTTATCAACGAAGAAAAATAATGGCAAGTCTTGTTCTTTGAACGAGTCACTCCAGCAGTTTACTATGATACTACACTTCTACACAGCTGCAATAAAAAACAAAACAAACAACAAGAAAGTAATCTGGATCTATTGTGATTTTGAGCAAGGAAATGAGCTGAAAACAGTGTCTGTTCTGTACCATTAAAATATGAATTACTCGGTGCATATCTGTGCTTGTGCTGCACCGAGGTTGCAATATTCTACAATCCATGTTGAAGACAGTGTCATCCTGAATGAGAACATCCCAACTTAATTACACTAGAAAAGTAGTACACAGGGTAATGAAGACTGTGTATCACTGCATAACTGAGCAGAAGAGATAAAAGCAAACGTATGCTGCTAAATCTGGTTAAATGTTAAATGCACTGAGACTGTGTGTTCTGTTCATCGCACCAGGTTGTCAGAGCTCTGTGTGTGTGTGTGTGTAACAGACAAGCAGGCGAGCAGCTGAAACAGACAATATTATGGCAGGGAATGGTCACTGTGAGGAAATGCTCGGTCTGCGCTCTCAGTTTCAAGCAGGATTCAGACCAGCTACTGCAGCAGTAATACTGCGCTTAACATTCAAGGTGCACTGCACCCCTGTTGTCTGCATTTTATAAGTTTGTTATATCAGCTTGTTATTGGCAGAGCTAATGAAAGCACAGTGAAACATGAAGCTATTATGGCCCAGTAAGGAAATCTCAGCAGTACACTTTAACTCTGATCCTGTAATTTTGTGATTATAAAAGGAGGCAGACAGGCACAAAGCAGCAGGAATTAGAGTCTTGTGAGTTCTTGAATGCTCGTAAAATTATTTATCTTGAAATAGGATTCAAAGACAAATAATTACATGAGCATTCAAGACCTTTATTGCCTCCAAGACATCAGCCTGGTAGCTATTAACTGTTACCAGACTGATCAAAGAGAAAAGACATCCTGTCATTGCTCTATCCTGAAGAAATAAAACCAATACACTTAAACAGGCAGGTTTCACATTTGATCTTTTTGACTGAGACACAGAAACCGTACATCATTTTAATACCGTTATTGTCAAAATGATCCTTACAGCAAAGAGCAAAGCTTGTGCAAAAATCTGATCTACAGGGAAAGTGTGTCTTAAGGCTGCACTGTGTATTTTTATAATTTAAATGATGCAACTTGTAAGCTTCTTGCACAGTAACTCATTGTTTTAACCTTTTTGCCCGCAAACCCTGTCTCATGAATGGTTTCCAGCAACAACAGGCAGTTTTTCAGTGAAAAAAACAAAACTAATAGCACTAACTGCTCACCACCAAACAGCTGACTGAAGCTGGTGAACACTGTGGAGAAAATAATAGCTACAGAGGAAGATGTTTCTCTAAGGATGCGGTAGACACTAAAAACAGAGCTGAAAGGAGTGAATACCAGACTTCTATTTATCGGGAGGACACACAACACACACACACACACACACACACACATCATTCACTATACTGACAACATCTCTCGTTGACAACATCAATACAAGTAAGCTGATGAGTTTGACATTTGACTTTGTTCACTGAAGCTGCACAATTTTAAATTTGAGCTTATCAGTTATTCCCTCAGTTGCTATTAATTGTTATAAAGCAATTTAACAATTATTTGTTTTATTATAACTCATAAAATCCCTTAGCCTATTATGATTACAGTATAAATTTCTTATTTCTTATTTCTTATATCAGCTAAAGCTCATAAAAGACAGGCTGTAACCAGAGAATGCAGCCTGTTAAAAACATTTCTTTAAATACTTGGCCATTTGTAGGTGCACTGATGAATAAACTGCATCAGTGATACAGTAATTATTATATAACACCCCCTGGTCTAGAGAAGAAGCACAAAGCAGAATGAATCCATCTTCTACTTCAAAGCAATATCTAGAGATAAAGGATTTATGAATGTGACTCAACGTGCAGGTCTTGTGGGTGAAGTTTTCTGATGAAGTGTGCACTCACCAGCAGCGTGGGCAGCCCGGCCACCACAGCATACAGCAAGACGGGCGGGACGGCGCTGCTGTCCTCTGGTCCCAGGTAGGGTTTGGTGTAGGTGGTGTCGTAGCAGAAGAAGCCCTGCACGTGCACGCTGAAGGTGTCAGTGTACTCGAAGTAGTAGGCCAGCATGACGGTCCCGGCCATGATCACCAGCTGGAAGTACAGCATGATGCAGACGAAGAGCGAGAGACATTTAATTAGAATAAAGCCTTTTCACCCTCTGTCTCTCTCCCACTCTCTCTTCCTCTACTACCCAGCCTCCTCCATCTCCCTGGTGGTACCGACTCCAACTGACCGGCTCATGTCGGCACAGCTGCACACGAGGAGCCGCTCTCTGATTGCGGTGGAGGCTCACTCGACCTGCATTTCTCTTCTTGCTGCTACTGCAACTACAGACTGCGTGAGTGTCAGTGAGAGTGGGAGAGAGAGAGAGAGAGAGAGAGAGAGAGCAAGAGAGTGTGTGAGAGACAGAGGGTGTGTAAGAACGTAAGAGATGAGGAGGCTGGGCTAACTCCCCTTCCTACATTTATGTGTGTGTGTGAGTGAGAGAGACAGATTAGAGAGACATGTAACCAAATAGGAGGATTGACAGCTCC
>OMLM01011985.1:15992-27235 GCA_900302695.1 Helostoma temminkii
CAGGCTCTCTATCTCCCTGTGTTTGTGTGTGTGTGTGTGTGTGTGTGTGTGTGTGTGTAAACTGGTCATGGAACCAAGACATGCCACATTTAATCAATTTAGGAGAAGCCAGGGGAGAAGCAGGATGAGAAAATGAAAGGAAAGATAGAGGTGCAGAGAGGGGGTGGATGTCATATGTGTCTCGACCACCACTGAGACTCTGCTCTAAAATCAGCTCATATTTCATCAGAGGAATGAGTCACTAACAAAAACTGAATGAGAAGAAGACATGTGATGTCATATCCACCAGTGCAAGAAAACTAAGGTGAAGTAATGTTTCCCTTGCAACATGTTGCTGATTATTGGTAGTGATGATAGACTAGTTATATCACAATGTGCAATGGACAGTACAGCCTGAATACTGCCATACAGATGATCAGAGCTGTGTTACAGGTTCCCGTTTTTACATGTCAAGCACTCATGAACACTGAAACATACTCATTTATTCTGTTCATAGTGGCTGGGAAGAGTTCCCATCTTAATTAATGTGCCTCCAATGTAAGTGATATGGGTAAAAAAGACCAGCTTTGTAGAGCCAAACTAGACAAATGTTAGGGAAATAGGACCCCAGTGGCCACTCTTAGTGGCACATTTTGTAATGACTCTTCTAAACGCCATAAAAACTCCCTTAAAGGCACTATACAGTACACTGCACCACTGCTTGCCCAAAAAGCTGATGTCTCTTCTAGCTACACTAATATATGGAAGATAGACAAAAAATACAATGTTAGCTGCACAGCACAACACAACACAAACTTTCTGGTCACCAGAAACAAGAGAGAAAATGAAAAGAGAGAGAAAGTGGCCACAGGACAATGATAACTTCAATCAATTATGATAAATACATACACTGCAATTAAACTGATTGGGTTGGTGTACATAATTATTTGTAGGATACATGAGTAAAGTGTTTTTATGCTACTTTTCCACATTTCACAGGCAAATGGTGTATTTTTCTTACTCCACTCCAATGTATTTGTCAACTTTTAGGAACATCAGGAAATAAATATAAAATAATTTATCTGTAATCGAAATACACATTAGCTGTAGTCCTTTATATAAAAATTACCACTGGGTAAATCATCAGTCTTTATCTCTCTTCTTCAGACTACCAAATGCTATTATTAGATTCAGATTCAGATTCAAAATAAAAGTATTAAAAAAACATATATACTGTATTATATACATAAGTAAATGAATAAAAGAGGTATTATAGGCCCCCTTATAATTACTTGAGAAGCCCTCATTCATACTCTCTGGAGATAAAATCCCATACGCTGCTCTCGTTTTCTGAAAAAAAAAACATTTCCACATCTTATTCTGGGTTTGATCATCTCTATGCCTGTGAAAAATAATGATGATATGAGATGTTTAAACTTATTAGTGTCTGGCAACAGGCTTAGTGACGTCATTTCTCTTAATTGAGACATTTTAACAGCCCATATGGGCAGGAAGAATGATTCCATGTAAATACATGGAAACAGTGTTTCCTGTAATGCAAACCAAATACTTCCTCCTGCTGCTAGCATCTACACCACAAAGGTATTCAGTTGGTGGTGGTACTGATTGCTGCTTTGGGATTTTCTAAGAGTCTATAATCATTCATATTCATGTTTGTCCCCATCCCCCCCAAAAAGACTCATTAGCCCCACATACAACTCTCTACAGTCTCACGGTGGAGATGTCAAATCATCATATTCAGTATGATTGCTAGCAAACATACCCTAAAGCAGCAATAAACAGTGGGAAGTCTATTTTCCACCCTGATGGTTATGTGCAGAATATTATCACAAGATAACATGTAAAGATACTATGATCATAAATGAAAGCACATGGCAAATATAGTAAATGTGTTCTTTTGAGATATTACTTTCTAGATGAAACATATATATTCTGTTAGATAGATATTCTGTCTATGCAACACCTTGCTTGAACATGAGATTTCACTTCACAATTAATAACCCCAACAAAATAATCTCAACTTCCACTTCGAAGATTCCCAGGCGTCACATTATTTATAATATAGTATCATTGTAAAACCCACTTCTGCTGTTTTAATCATCCTAAATGTCATGGTTGATGTTTTTTCCTTTTTGGGACATTTACCCCACTAATTTCTAGTGTTTTAAAATTCTTGTCATGCAGTCCCTGACATGTTTGCTTATAATAACTTGGTAATGCCATCATATTTATAATTCTTCCTACAGTCAAGCTAATCAGCATTATGTACTAATAACTGCATTATTTCTGACAAACTGAAATAAATGTATTATGTTCAATACCCCCCACTGGTTCTGCAGTTATTTATACTTTACTTTTTCATTTTCTGGCTGCTGCTGCTGCAACCCCATTTTACCAAAGGGATCCTTGAAGCCTTGTCTTATTTCATACTCCACACTCTCTGTGTCTCATAGTGGAAATACATTCATCTACTTCACTTATAGATTTCAACGTGTCAGTGAAGACTGTCAGAGGAGAGGGAGGGACCGATGGAAATGGCAGACATACATAGATGGAGATTGAGATACAGAGGGTGTGTGGAGTCAGGTGGGTACAAACTGACAGCTCTGAGTAATGGCTGCCATTACTGTGCCACTCTGTCATCACTCTCCATTTTAATACTAACTAGGCCAAAACTGCAGTTGAAAGATAAAAATAATGGCATGGTCTTCGATTTTCTGATAAATTAGTCATGAAATGTGATGAGATCTTTACCAAAGTCACAAATACCAAAAATAATAATATAAATAAGCTGATAAAACACAAACTTACAAAACACACGTTATTTCATTTTGTTATGAAACATTAACATTAAACAAACAAAGTAATGGTGGAAAAACTAATGGCAACAGTGTTTTCAGTGGTTGTAAGAGCTTCCTGTAGATGTGGTTAGACCTGCACAACATTCAGGAGAAAATCCAGAGCATTTTTCCTACAGAACAGCTTCAGCTCAGCCATATTCTTAGGATGTGTGGTGATAACAGCTCTCTTGAGGTAATTCTACAGCATCTCTACATTGAGGACCACTACAAAATGACAAAGGCATTTTCATTTTGTGCTAGATTTACTTCAGTGTTTGGGGTGACAGCACAGCTGTATCACTGTATTGAGGTTCAGCTTGCGCACATACATCCTATGGTTGGATACTTTTATAAACTAAGGAAATAATTTTCGTCTCCACAGTGGTGAGCTGTCCAGGTTCAAAGGCAGTAAAACATGTCTTTCTATTTTTTTCTCAAAATTTTAACTTTAACCTCAACATGCAAACTGTAAAAACATTATCCTTATGGCCCTAACACCAGTCATAAAGCTGACAACATGGCTAACGTTTGGGATGAAGAACGCGTGTGTCATAAGGCACACCAACATCACCAACAATTCTATATTTACTTTTTAGTAACTTGCAGGATACTAACATAGTCTATCATGTATAAATGTATAAAGTGACATCAATATTTCTATTTAATAACGTTTGGGGCAATCTGTAATTTTCATATTTTTATGTTTTCGGGATGTGGAGTAATACTGACTACAGATAAGCACATAAGATATCTATGTTTTTTACAAGCAGCTCCATGATCCATGAATGGCCTGTTCCCCCATTACTCCATGACTGATCAAGCAGATAAAAGGCCTTGAGGTGGTTCAGGTTGAAAAAGCCTGACCAGTTCTGGAATACGATTCTTTGGACTGATGAACTTGTAAAACAAAAGTAGAGAAAGGGAAAAGAACAGTTCATGATCCAAAGCATATCACATCAAGTGCCATTTATGGTGGAGCAAGTGTTATGGCATGGTCATATATGGTTGTCAATAGAACTGTGTCATTTGTATGTATTGGTTACATGACTGCTGATGAAAGTATCATCATAGATGAAGGCTATACACTATGCTCACATTCAGCAACATGCTGAAAAGCTCCATATTACAGCTATGAAAATGGCTGTAATAATAATTATTATTATTATTTCTATTACTTTGTCTTTTGCAGTTATCAAAAAATTATATTGTAGTTAACTGACATAAAAGCTGAACCTTAAGCCCACACCTAGTTTGCATACATAGACCCCTGTTTACTATGCTGTATGTATGCAGTTTGTTACACCATCACATGTGACCAATCATGCAGAAAGAAGGCTCCAAATCTGCACCATCAGATGTGTGAACACAGTTGAGTCCTCTGTAGAGATGAAGGTCCATCTGTCACTGTCCTTGTCCGCCTTGCCTCAGTGACTGCTCTACTGCTAAGGCAGTGAGTAGAGCACACACACACACACTAACACACTGATATCACAGTTCACATTCAACATGTGAGTGTCAGAAAATGAGAAAGGGTATAATATGTCTTTATGTTTTCTATTTGTACATAACAAATGCGAGATGAGATGCAATGTCAGCGTGAACGGACAAATGAATCGCAACATATCGTTTCTATTATTTATATATAATTACCATCATACTGTATTATATCTTATTGCACCGTAAACAAAAGCAAAAGTCTCTTGCTGTTGGCATTTCAAGAAGCAGGTAGAAAAAGCAGCAGAGGACACTACACATCAGAATAGCACTGGTATCCAAATGTCATCTGGGTTGGTGGCACAAACCAAAACCCTAGTACCTGCATGGTAAGATACCACTGGAGGGAAATTTGGTGAACTGACCTCTTATCAGATTCAAGACTATATCAGGTTATGAGGGTCAATGTTCTAAACAACAGTCTTAAAATATCATCCTAATATTATGTAATCTGTCTCACACAGTAAAGCTATCTGGGCTGCCACAGTAAATATGACATCAGAGCAAAGCATGGTGGGTATATTTTCTTTGTGCTTCGCTCTCTCTCTCTCTCTCTCTCTCTCTCTCTCTCTCATGAGGTGCAGGAAACTTTTCTACATCCTCCCCGAGGAACAACTAATGAGCTTTGTTGTCTGGTGAATACAGGTGTCTCACTGCATAGGAGCTGAACTAAAGCATGAAAAGACACTTGTAGACAACATGAAAGCACAATCAAACACATTTTAGACTTAAGGCAATGGCACGTTAAAGCGAGACCAAAGCACTTTTTTTTATCACTAATGAAACAAAATGAAACCTCAGGATTTGCTTTAAACTCTGAACAACAAAGGGCTGTTCATTTTTTGTGGGACAAATAGTTTGAATTACTTTCCATTTTCAAATAAGTCTTCATAGTTGATCCGAAAACTCCTCAAGGATATTGTCTAAATGGGTTAACTTTCGATGTCACTTCACAGTAACCAGGGGCAAGTAAAGTACATATTAGTCTATCGGTCTTAACATCTTGTCATATCTCCCTGGATCCAAGTTAGACTTTAGTAAATTACAAATTTGTCTCTTTGCTGGTGAAACTAAAAAGTTCACAGAGCACGAAAAATGAGCAGAGGAGACTAAAAGATAATTCTATATTTTACTTATACAGTTTTATTGTTGTAGTTGTTTCTGTAATTTATGATACATCATATTATCATCACTCAACAGACACGTTTAGTCAGTACATTGTCTTTTAGTGAGACTGTGTTCATGTATTTTTGTTTTGGACATCCGCTAATGTTGGGCAGTATGCAGGATGTCAGAGCACTGCCCTGTCACCGTCTAACACAGCCTCTGCTGAATGCTCCACGTCAGTCATTGTTTCTCCTCCATAAAGTGGTCTCAGCAGCAGAACACAGTACAGACAGTGCTAGCTGTTGGATGTATGGATGAACACAGAGGGCTCTTTTTTTTTACTCCTATCTTCTGAGGATCTGAAAAATCTGTGAACTGGTTTGGTTTTTAAAATGAACGTCACAGTGAAGGACAAAAACAGTGTGTGAAGTTGCTTTACTATATATTAATGAGGACCTGTACGAAGCTGCTACATTTGCTTTCAGATATATTGATTTTGACTGTTACCTGGGTCTACTTCAGTTTGAAGATATAAGTATTACCATTTGTGTCACCATTTAAGTGGTTGTTACTGGGTTGGCTGGGACCTGTGTGTGTGTGAGTGTGTGACTAGAGGATGTATGTAAAAGAAACCAGTGAGGTTAAATACTAGAGCCATGAATTAGAGGACACAGAGGTCTCCCTACATGGGAGGTATGTCAGCAAACAGGAGGGCGCAACTCAAAACCAGCTGTTCCAGCGATGTTCAAGGATCTACACAGTTTTTCAAAGTAAAAATTCTGACACATTCTGGGGACACTAGGGACCTGTTTTTTTAACCCCTGAAAAGGTAAATAGTATGAGACCTTTAAGATTCACATTCTACCATGTAGATTAATGAGACCATTTTAAAAAGATTATGCTATTATTTTGTGTTTGTAGCTTCTGAACTTGTAACATGATCTTTCAGTAAGAAAGATCATGCAGCCTCCTCTGTGTATTGGTCAGGCTGCTGCTGGCTCTACAATAACAACTTAGCTTGGCAAGCACATGGTAATTTACCTTATAATGTAATGACCAATAGAACTCTGCTCTAAAAGTATGACACACTAATGGAAGAAAGGTTGAATGGTAATAAATAGTACCTATTACTTGCACAAACTGTGTGCAAACTGTTTGTACCTGCAGAGATAAAGCTGTTTAATAAAGTGACATGTCTGAGCAAAGTATTATACAACCTATGCCTTGCAAATCTGAATACAATGATGTTGGTCTCCAGTGAAGATGCTTGAAACCAGATAATTATCTGTACTGTGCCCCTACTTACACTAGGACCAGATAAATATTTGGGACTGGGCCTTTACCTTACAAAGACATGGAAAAGAAATGTAGGAAAGTTTCAAAGACATATTTCCCTCTTTCTATTGCACAAATAAAAAACACAGACACTCTCCTCTGTCCATTTACACACTGATATAGTGGCACACCTGTGGTGAACATGCTTTTCTTCCTGATTTTATCCATAAAAAAGCTCACAATTTAAACATTTCTGTAGGGATAGAAAAAATCATACAAAACGTATATTTTAATTGGCTCTTTCACAGTGTCACAGTACAAAAAAATGCAGGAGAATGATGTTTTAACTTTTGAGTGAAGTCTGCCTCTAATCAATCCAGGTCTTCTCAGTGACTTGATTCAAAAAGCATGAAACCACTCACAATGAAATTATACACTGCCAAAACGACATCACTCTTGACTGACTGAGAATCTATTAATAGGAGTGCTGTTGTTGAAATATGAGAAAATGCTAACATTGTGTTTTATTACACTATTATGCCAAAGGCAGCAGTGCGACCCAGATACAGTCAATATACCACAAAACAAGGCATGCAAAAATGCTTTGGCTAACAGGCACACATCACTCTGTAATGCATATCAATCGTTCCCTATTTCCACATAAATAATTTTTTCTATACTGAATCATGCAACATCTGCGATTGGGATTTCTAAAATAGGTGTTGATTATTGCATACAGAGGCCAAAATATATGGCTTTCTGATTTCTACAGGCGAGTTGAGTGTAGCGCACCAGATTTGATTTCATCATTGCGTCTGAATAAACATCTCTAAATTAAAAGGCAAAGTGGCAGAAGAGAAAACTTCAAAGTAGCATGCTTCAAGCAGCCCAGGCTTATCTGGCATGTCACACTTCATAAGAAATTCATGCAGTGTCTTTCTCACAACCCGCAGATTTGAAGGCGGTTCCTGCAGGCCCCTGTTCTTGAATGAAAATAATTGTGGCAGGCATGGGAAGAAGAGGAGACCGAAGGCTGGGGCAGCAACGCAGAAAGGAAGCTAGTGGATCACTGTGTTCTCTAAAAATGAGTTACCGTGCGTACAGACAGTTATGTCATTGACATCTGTTTTTATGGTTGTACCTGCAAAACTACCATAAAACTACTTTAACAGACTAACATGAGAAAGAGAGCTTTCATCGCTGGTTGTCACCAGAGAGAGTGTGCAGCTATACTGTATATTAACCTTATACATCTGCTCCACTGCATTTACTGTGTCTGACAGGTACAGGTACTGCATACTTTTCAAATTAAGTTTACAAAATACACAGAAAAATTCTTGACAAGTAAGCCAATCTAGTTGTCAGTTTCAAAGAGCTTACTTGGCAATTTTTAATAGCACAAATATCATATTTTAGTTTGTCCTACCAGAAAATAGAAGACTTCTGCGCTCTGTGTTGGCTTTTAATGTGAAACATTTGTGCAGGAAGTATTTACTGTCATTGACAGTAACTTAACAGTAATTGAAAAATAGCAAAGTTGAACCACTTTAATTAGTTACTGAGCAAAATATGTATTTGTGCTTAAGAAAAACAGAGCTGACTTGAAAACAGAAAAAAATCTTATTGTTACATATAATACTATATTTCTGAATCTCCACCCTGTAATGCACAACATGGGTTGAAAATGCTAAGAACTAAAGTCAAACCTTTAAAGACTACGAACACTATGTAAAAAAGTACAATATATTATATTAGATGTAGAAACCTAAGGATTAAGTGGCATTATGCCACTATGTGACTTAGTGTATGTCCTTAATCCGCATAAAGGATTAATATAAAGATGGACAGTGGATAAAAGAAAAGTTAAGAATATGTTGTAACGTTGACTTATTAAGATATACACAGTAGCATGAATACAATATATAATATAAACTAGACTATTGATATATTTGATTCTGCTAAACTGTCATTGCTTCTACAAACTTGATAGTTTTATCATATGTACTATCCTGACTCTAATGGGAGCAAACACAACAAAAAGGCCAAACATGTTGTGAGTTAATGTCTGTTCATGAATCTTCATTAATATTGGTACAGAATTACTCTGAGTTACAAAGTCGATCTCCCTCTCTCTCACTCTGGACGAGCCACTCTCCTGGTGACTGGTGAGCAAATAATTACAAAGTAGATCAAGACTCTCTCTAGGGTTGTTAGTGTTTCAATTAATGATACATCCTAATAAGGCATTTGTGCTACACAGGCTTGTTATCATGTTTATCCCCTATTATTATTTATTATTATTTTAAATGCACAGCTTTCTGCTTTGAATACCACAGACAGGCAGTTCTTGTTGCTTGTTTTGGACATTCTGCTGCACCAGACCTCTAATGACTCTTTCTTGCAGTTTCTGTAACATACCAATAATTCAGTTACAATGTAAGGGATGTTGAGATTATACCTGACAATGCAATTGTCAGAAGTGTGTGTTTCATAGTATCTAGAACACATTACTTATTAAGACTTATTTTTATGTTATATGCACAAAATTGGTACATGAAACACTATGCCATGTTGCTATATTTTTGACCCTAAAATGTTTTTTTTGCCAATTACTCTACAATTGTCTGCCCATAGTATTGGTACACAAATGGAAGTAGAGATGTAAAGAACACGTTTATATGTAACTGTGAATAGATTTTTCCAGTGAATTAACAAATTTTCATCATCAGAACTGTATTCATTCCAAACAATTATTTTATCTCACTTCACGGGACAATGTGTATGCTCAATAACACAAAAATATGAGGATTACAGTGGTTTCTTTCTATCTTATCATGATTTTGTGTTTGTTGTGTTTTTTTGTGGAGCGTTTTTAGCACACTGACTAAAAATATGCATTAAGTGTAAACATATGCTTCAGGTTCCATTTACTTGCAACATGCAAACTGACACCATTAATACATACTACTGTACCACTGTTAGGTTTATTGTTGCAATATTGCTCTTGTAATATTTACAGTCCAATTAGTGCAGGTTAATTCTGGGTTAATGTGAACAGAAAAGAAAAATTAGTGAACAGATACAGTCTGTATGTGTGCAACAATCATTCCATTCTTTCCCTTACTGATGCAGACAGACTGCACCATCCAGTGGTAAATCCCTGAACAACAAGCGCTCAGCCCACTTGTCCCTGAATTGTTCAATTAAGACACAAAACAAAGCAACATAAACAAGGTTTATGCAAAGTACTGTGAAATGCAGTACAGCTGTGCAGGAATACAATTTGCATTCTAAATGCTAGAGTGTCTGAAGAGGCCAGGGCTGTTTGTGATAAGACAGACGTACAACAGACAGTCCTCCAACTTTAACACCCATGTCTCTTGTCCCAAATCTCTCATATGACTAGAGTGGCTGTTAGTGCACCCTCACCTGCAAATTATATTGCACTGCTTTTGATGTCAGGACCCAAAATTGCAGTGCTATCTCATACATTGGCACCAAAATGGCTGCTAGTTTAACACTTATTCTTCTATATAACACTTACTCCTCTCTCTCTCTATAGTTAAAAATTTTTATTCATCACATAGTGTAATGCATTGAGAACAAAATAACATAAGAATGATCAATGGAAATCAAAATCATTACGCCATGGAGGTCTGGATTTAGAATCATACTCTAAATGAAAGTGGAAAAGTCAGATCACAGGCTGATACAACTTCTGTGGAAATTTCTCAAGATAATTCAAAATGAGGCTCAGTAGTGTGTGTGTGTGTGTTGTCGTGCACACACACCAGGATACCTGGGGCCCACTGCACCAGACGATGGTCTTACAATGGTCTGAGGATCTCATCCCGGTACCTAATAGCAGTCAGAGCACCTCTGGCTAGCACCTAGAGGTCTGTGCGGCCCTCCGAGGAAATGCCTCCCCAGACCATCACTGACCCACCGCCAACCTGGTCATGCTGGCGGATGTTTCAGGCAGCAGAACGTTCTCCACAGCATCTACAGACTCTATCACGTCTGTCACATGCGCTCAATGTAAACCTGCTGTGATTTGTGAAAAGCACAGGTCGCCAATGGCGAATCTACCAATCCTGGTGTTCTCCTGCACGGTGTTCTGGCGGTGCTGCTCCTGTTGCTCCTTGCACAAAGGAGCAGATAGTGGTCCTGCTGCTGGGTTGTTGTCCTCCTACAGCTCCCTCCATGTTTCCTGATGTACAGGCCTGTTTCCTGGTATCTCCTCCATGCTCTTGACACTGTGCTGGGAGACACAGCAAACCTTCTTGCCACAGTGCACATTGATGTGCCATCCTGGATGAGCTGCACTGGATGCAGACACAGCCTCATGCTACCTCTAGTGGTGAGGGCTCAAAAGTGACCAAAAATCAGCCAGAAAGGATGAGGACAGGGAAATGCTCTGTGGCCACCACCTGCAGAACCATTCCTTTATAGGGGTTGTCTTGCTAATTGCTTCTAATTTCCACCTGTTATCTGTTACATTTGCACAACAGCAGGTGAAATTGATTC
>OMLM01011986.1:0-14284 GCA_900302695.1 Helostoma temminkii
TAAAGATGTGTGTACAGTATAAACACATGACAGATTTCATGAATCCAAACTAACGTACTGGTTTAGTCCCAACATTTGAAACGTTATGCATGTATTCATCTGTGCACTATTACACAAGCTTTATTGTAAGCTGTGACTGAGAAAATCATGCTATAATTGGTTTTGATAACATATAGTTTTTAATGTCCTTAATTGTGTACTTTGTAAATAGATATATGCTCCAATCAAAGTAAACATACCAGAGCACTGTGGAAAGGGTTTATTCCACTGACCACTTTCTAAACAAAGAATTTGGTCAGACCCATCCAGTGTGTAGCCCTCGTCACAATAAAACTGTAGCACACGTCCAGTTTTCACTGTTTTATTTGCTGGTGTTAATCCATCTGCATAGAGGTGAGGCGGCATCACATCTACTTTACAAGTGATATCTGAAAAAGTTAAACAGATACAGATCAAATGCACAGTTCTGAGATTCAATACACATCAGTTTATGTATGATGTATTATGTATGAAGCCATTGCAAAGTATTATCACACACTCAAAATCATTTCATCATCAAATTTAAAGAATTTACCTTCACAGGTGGGGAATGGTTTATCCCACTGTCCATCATTACCACATATTAATGTTGAACTGCCATTCAGTTTTTTTCCAGGAACAGCACAGCTCAATGTGATGAAGCGACCAGGAAGTATGGGTTCATCATTTTCTGGTAAACCGTTTACTGTTATTTCATCATCTTCAGGTGGGAGGTCACAGCTAGAAGCTGAGTGAACACAAACAGTCAAGTCACTGTAGGGAGTAAAAACTGAACAAAACAATAATAAGATATGAAAATAAACATTTTAAAAGGCTGCTTTTCAACCCCATAGTAACACAGATTGTTTAACCTTCTCCAGCTGGGAAGGGAATGTCTTATACCATGTTTTGAATGCCACCTTGGCATAGTGAATGGTTTAAAACACTGCAGTACCCATGGGCCTGAGCTGTTACCATGGAGAGATCAGCAAATAGCACAAACCACAGCTCAACAAGTTTAAAGCATTTCACTCAACTATAAACAGCAAATTGATGTTTGTAACTGCAACACAGATTAGGAGTTGTACAGTAGTTAATCTCTACTAGAGTTTACTAAACAAACTATTTTTAAATCAAAGTTTAGGCAGCTTTATAAAGCAGCTGTTTATCTTTATAACCAATGAATCCACTGGGATACTTTGTTTAATATGGTCTCTCTGAAAAAATGCCTCACACATCATAGTTCTATTAACTGATTGCCTTAAATTAAATCCTATTGTTGCAGTGCATTTAAGAGACACCTGCTATGTACAATTATAAACAAAGAAGCAGTACAGTGCAGTTTTGAAGATGTAGACTTACGTTCACATACTGGCACATGATTGGACCATCTGTCCAGCATACATGTCCGTTGTGGATTCTTAGTCACCATTTGATACCTGAAATAGAAAAATAAAGCTTGTCATTTGAGATTAACACGTTATAAGTAAGAAAAAAAAAACTGTGCCAGGTTCTTATGTCCTTTGGTATTCCAGCTAATATAACACTGCAATGATCACAATATGTCAGGATTCTGATTCTATATTTGGTCCTTAGGAATGATTTTTACTCAGGTCACTTTATTTTACAATGTTGTCTTACTTTGTACAACGCTTATAAGTTCCTTGGGATAAAAAAAAATCTGCTAAAAGACAATGTGAAAAGTCAACATACCCTTCATTACAAACATATCGGATGACTGTTCCAAAAACAAAGTCTTCACCCTTGATAATTTCGTAACGGCCATAGGGAATATCATCAGGTAGTTCACAAGGCTTTACTAGAAAAACAAAGACAAGATCAAGAGACGTGTTGTGCTGTTCTGTGATTACTTTAAATGGCACAAAGTCTGATGAAAAGTCTGAATTCTAAGTAATAAATCTAAATAACCCATGTTGTAATTGCATTATTGCGTATAGATCAATTGCAAAATGAAGAGTGGGACAGAAATCAACCCAACTAGTGTAATCCTGCCACGTGATCTGATATCACAAAGGTACAACAACAAAATCAGGCAGAACAATGTTGACAGCATACAACAAAAAGACAACTTACAGATGCACTGTCCTTTACGGATTACCAGCCAGCCTTCGTTTGTACATGCATATTTGATTGTCGGACCTGATATATAACCAGTTTCACAGATGAAGTGTACTACATCTCCTTGTGTGTACTGATCTTTTCTGGACTGTTCTGTTACAAAGGCATGAGGAATACTGGGGAGCTCTGGGCATCCTGTCGAAGAAGAATATATAAATCTAGGTTACAAAAAAGTGGTTACAGCAAACTAATTACATGTCTGCAACAGTTGCAAACATATGTAACATAGCAACCACTACAACCACTACACAAAACATAAAATTTACATCAAAGCATTTGGATTTGCATAGTTACTTTTACACTGCTAAATTTTAATGTTTAAGTGTTTGAAAAAGTCAGTCTCACCAGTCTGTGATAAAGAAACGTCCACATTCCCCCACAGTTGGAGACACAGAAGGATTAAAGACAATCGCATTTCGAGCAGATGCGCATTGACAAATGAGAGTCCAACTGACGCTGACTTCTTCAACAAATGTGTTGTTGGAGCAGAACTCCCCAGCTGTAGCCCTCAGGGAGCACTGAGGGTCGCAAGAGGGACTGCCCAGTGGGATTGCTCAAGTCTGTATGAACACACTGTGACACATGGCAAAACACAGACACACTCTGTTGACATAACCTTACAGGTTCTCAGCAACAGCATCTTTCATTCAATAACAATCAATATATATAGACTCTTTTTAATGTATCCCATAGTAATATGAATTCATAAAATCCTTTAAGGGAGTGTACTTTTGTCCACTCAGTACAGGCTGTTGGAAAAGAAGAAGAAGCTAAATTAAGCTAAATTTGACCTAAGCAGAAAGAATGTGTGAATGTAACCCATACAGATTTAAAGCTGTTCGGTATGTTTTTCACAATTTGATTATGATTAACCAGTTTGTTTGACTATTCAGTGCAACATTAGTTGATACAAAGTCCACTGGAAAAATCATTGAGGGGAATAATCAGTCAGTGAAATCAGACACACAGTCCACGTTTATTTGCACATTAATGATTTAGTCGTTAAAATACATCAAAGTCCAACTGTTGCTGCCTCCACTTGAACAGGTCACTCACTTGATTTGAGGACACCATAGTGACCTACATTGATTCTAAAGCTAAAAGCTTTGGCTAAAAGGGTAGCCTAAATAAATAAATAAATAAATAAATAAATAATAATAAATTCATTGTTGTGCCACAGTTGGTTGGTGGAGAACACAGACGCGCAAACGGGGGTGACAGTCACTAGGCAACCAAGTGAATGTAGTTAGTGATTAGATTTTTGTTGTAAATTGGTACTATATAAATAAACTTGAATTGAATTGAATTTAACTTTTTATTCTATTTATCGGTGGTTGGTTTATTTCAGTTTGTGGTATTATGTATTTGTCTGCAAATCAGCGAAAAAGCTGTGTCTTTAATGTTGCTCATAAAGGAGACGAGCTGCGGTAAAAAAGAGGGTGTGGGCTCATTCAGGAATTCAGGACCAATTTCACAGCTTATTGACGATATTAGCACTCATAAAAATGAGGACCAACTGAGGAACCGTTCTGCATGGAGCTGTCAGGTTCTCTGTGGTCGGAAGCGCCAATTTTACATCTCAGACATCTCAACTGAAATGGCGATGCACTTTTGCACCAAGCAAACACATAGAAATTAATTGGATTCAGCCAGTAAGGTACTTTTTCCAATAGAGCCAGACAGATTTGGACAGCTTTTTTTTCCTTAATAAATGAAATCATATACTAAAGTGTGACAAATTTAGTGTCCTTAAAATACAAGTTCAATGTTAAAATCCAAGTTAAAAATTTCAATATTAATGCAACAGATGAATTGAAATGATGAACCTGAATTTAATGTTGAATATGGTAATTCAAGCGTAACAGTTAAAGTATTATATTAACTCAATCAACCAGTGGTGTGGCGTGAGTTAAAATATTTGAGGGAGCAAAGTGACCTCAAATCTGTGTCTTGTGAGGAAATATGTCACTGCATGTTCAGCCAACATAATGTAGCCAGATGAGCTATTAGAGCAGCTGCAGAAGCAGGATTTACGCTGATTGTCACACGCACACACACCAGCCAACACTTAAGTGCAGGCTTAAATGTCTTATTATTAGCTACCCAATGTCCTGCTCAAATATGCATAACCGGCTGCTGAATACAAAGTAAAGACTCAGTAATGAGCAACTTAAACAGTAATTTACATATTGGCAAATCAAGTCAGGAGATGTTTCAGTTCAGGGTACATGTTTTAAGTACAAGGCAAACTTCGTTTGTGTATGCTTGACACACATATACGTCACCATTCAAGCAAGGTACAAACAATGTCAGCACATCAGATATAACACACACATATATGGATTTAACTCACCCTTTTAAAAGAGAAAGACCATTCTCCTGCCGTTCATGGTGGTGAAGTGGACAATAACCATATGACATGATATTAAAATGACAATTACCGTACAGTTTGAAATAAACAGGGGAAGCGTGACTTCCCTTGGCCTCCGGAAGAAAATGTCCCTGCAATGATCCAAACTTATCTGCTCCCACTCAATCAGGGCGATCAGGTTGTCAGGTGGAAATGCAGCCTCAGTTGATGCTCTTATGTGACTGACAAAATGAAAATGAAAAATTAAAGTCTGCTTCTGCATCCAACCTGTGCCACTGTATGACCCAACAACCGTCCCCATCTCATCCCAACACATCCAGCCACTGCTGGAGCTCCTCCAGGTTGTCGGACACAATATAACCATTAAAGCATCTGGGCCTTGAAAGACTGGTTGATTGTGGCCTGCGGATGGGGAGTCTTTCCTGCCATCCTGCTCACTTCCCAACTGTTTGAGTAATTGCAGCATTTTTTTCAGTTAAAAAGCACGAGAACAGACCCAAAAAATAAAATGAAAAACAAATGTAAATTTCACAGCACATTTATACTCGTTCGATACATAAGAGGCTGCTTTTCAGTTTTTGTGTAAATGTAAATATGATGTTCACAGATAAATTCACTGGTAAGATTTTGGCTGGTTTTATTATTATTTATCGCGACTTCAAATACCTTATACTTCATGAACTACCTGGATATTATTATTTTCAATTTATTTTAGTCTGTGTTTTTTCTAACTGTAAGCGCCAAGAGGCAAAATTCATGTGTAATAGCAGCAGAAAAAAAATTACATCAGAATTTAAAAACACCAGAACAAAATACAACTGACAACATATTAAGGTCTCAAAGTGGATCAAATGAAAGATGAGTTGACCACGACAAGAGACTGACCAAGGGAAAAGTTTCCAATGAGAAAAAGCAACATATAATGAAACAGAAGTAAAAACGCGCAAGGATGAATGTGAGGGAAGAAAGAATAAATTGAAAAGTAGTATTTAGTCTTCAAGTCTTGGGTTTCACAGCTAAAAGTCAATGAGAAAACCAAACAAAGGTTCTGTAATCATCTATTTTATTTATTATGCCAAAACATGACAATGTCACATCACATAATTACATAATGATCAGGTTCAGCATTACTTTTTTATTATTGATTATATGTACCATATGTTTTGTGACAATATAACAACAACAAGTATGAATAATGCGCATGGGAAGTGCAAAACAAAGTGACCATAGGAAAGTTATTTTCCATGAGGCATGCCATGATCACGATCACTGTGCACAGGTTGACCTGTGGGAGAAGAATTCTGTGTTCAGTGCCACATCTTACCACACACAGTAAAGTTGTTGTGACACACGAGACACACAACCTGGTTAGTTTTGGCTGTTTGTGTTTTGTCTATAAGGATATCGATGTATGCCAAATAATAATAATAAAAATTAAAATTTAACTATTAAGGCTTTGGAATCCAGAGTTTTAGAATTACTATTATTGTTGTTGGTTTCTACAGCTTTGTCTGAACTAGTTTGTGAACTGCTACTGGATGTACGTACGTGTACACTTGATGCTCTTCTTCTCCCATTTATCATTTTTACATCTAATCGTGGCGTTTCCTTTGACCTCCATTTTATAGTCATTACGACACTGATAAGTTACTTCAGAGCCAGATATGTACTCATTCTGATATGAAGTCATCACAACAGCATGTTCAACTTTAGGTGGGGACTTGCATCTGGCAGTTGCTGCAAGAGATAAAAGCACAGTCTTAGGTTACAACCTGTAATCGTTCTGACATTTGCATTTGAGTAAATAAAAGATGACTCACGTTTACAGATTTTGCCTAATTCCAGTTTCCACTTTCCATCGTCACAAGTCACCTCTTCGACCTGACCAGTGGATCCTCGGTTACAACTGATCTGGATACTTTGGTTGTGTTTGTAACTCTCAAGCTCAGGTTCCACTTTTCCATTCAGACTAACAGGAAGTACACAGTCTGTTCTGTCTAAAGTGGATACAATTACAATGAGGTTTGTAATTTTGTTAATAAATAATATTAGCAATAATTAAAAAAAACATTTTGTTTTACACTGGTTATTACTAGATGTAAGACATTAATAAGAATTACTGATGCACTGTCGAAGTCCAACCCACGTAGTTCCATCACATTTGGCTTCATCCCACCACCCTTTGCCCAAGAGCTTATAACCTTCATTGCAGGTGTAGTACACAGTGTTATCGTAGGGGCCAACTACAAATCCGTTTGGAACCTCAGGTGCTGGACATGCCGCATCTGTGGGAAAAAAAAAAAAAGAAAAAGATTGTTACATCGTTACTTAAGCCTTGCTTAACATTAGCATTGCAGCATTGTTAATATGTTAGCATGCTGACATTGTTCTCATATCATTGATCTCATAGGAGCATAAACCTGAAATTGTTAAACACACACCTGTAATCTCACTACACTGGGTGATAAGTAATGTTAATTTTACATCACGGTAGATAGCTTTTTTTTTTCCCTTTTCTTTTATTCTACTCATTGTGATAGAACTTTTCTATCTGTTGCTGGTAGTGAATGTTCCTGTTGTTTTCACTTTTTTTCCAAAACAAGTAAAAAAATTACAAAAAGTTGAATGTATTTCAAACTTCCTATATGATGTGAGCACATTACTACAGGACATTTTGTAAGGCTCAAAATACAATGTACATGTGCAGGACTAGAAAAATATATCAAGACATATGCAAGAGAAGTGGGTAGAAAAAGAACAGATATTTGATGCTTGCAAACACCAAACCTTCACAACTTTTACTGTACCATTGCTACACTTTAGAACACAATTAATGGTGTTTTTTCAGAAAGGACACAGTTGACACAGTGCAAGAGCGCATGTGGTTTCTGCGGGGAAGAGAAGAGCACAGTGCAAGGCGTGTTCTGGAGTGTTGCACTGAATTTAAAAAACATTCAATTTGGGTACAGCGCACACAATTGGAGAGAAACTGACAGCCGTGCAGATGGGTCTATAGAAAAGCATAAAGCTAGTCCTCATTTTTGAGAGGCTCTCCTCAAAAAACTTGGTCCCGACTCATCCCGAAATTCACCTGGAAATGGTCGGGGTACAGCTGCAGCTCCTGAATTCCTGTCGTTAATTTAGGATATCATGGACCCACACCCACAAACAGAACAACAACAATGACAAACATGCTTTATTTGTTGTTCTGTATCTCCTTAAGTACCTGTACATTGAGGATTTTGGTCCCAACCACTTTCTTTACAGGTAAGAGTAAAACGTCCCTTAAATCCTTCAGTGCATTCATAAGTGACCCGTTCATTATATCTGTATGTAGGCTGTTCATCAGACGTAATAACTGCATTCTGGACATCATGTCTGTTGCACGTAATTTCTGGAAAAAAAAAAAGTAATCAAACCCTCTGCTATACATGAATTGTGTTAGAGAAGGTGGTAACTTTTTTCACTTCAAACACAAACAAAACAACAAAAATCTACCAACACTTTATTTGTTGTTCTGTATCTCCTTACCTGTACATCGTGGATTTTGGTCCCAACCATTTTCTTTACAGGTTAGAGTAAAACGTCCTTTGTAACCTTCATTGCAGTCATAACTGACCCATTCATTATATCTGTATGTCAGCTTTTCATCAGACGTAGCTGCATTCTGGATATCAGGTTTGTTGCATTTAATTTCTGGGAAAAAAAACAAAAAACCTGTTATACCTGTATAAATGAATTGTGTTCTGCAGTAGCTTGTAGAAGGCAACTATTGTTCCTCACTACAAACAAAACAACAAAAACACACCCACACCATACTTGTTGTTCTGTATCTCCTTACCTGTACATCGTGGATTTATGTCCCAACCATTTTCTTTACAGGTTAGAGTAAAACGTCCTTTGTAACCTTCATTGCAGTCATAACTGACCCGTTCATTATATCTGTATGTCGGCGTATTATAAGAAGTAATAAATGCATTCTGGATATCAGGTCTGTTGCATGTAATTTCTGAAATGAAATTAATATTGATAAAACATTTAAAAGTGGGTAAACCATGTCATATGCATTAACTCGGTGTGTGTCAATTATTGGTTGTAGCATCAGTCACCTCTATGCACAGGTATGTGAATTCTTTGTGTATCTTGTATGTAAAATCAAATCCACAAAGAAACACACAAAAAACTTATAAAAATGAAACAACAGTAACAAACTTATCAACACTGTACTGGGTGTTCTGCATTTCCTTACCTGTACACTGTGAACGTCCATCCCAACCATTTTCTTTACAGGTTAGAGTAAAACGTCCTATATAACCTTCAGTGCAGTCATAAGTGACCCGGTCTTCATACTTATATATCTCCTTTATGTTAATTGTAATAACTGCATTCTGGATATAATGTCTGTCGCATGTAATTTCTGAGGGGAAACAAAGCAAGGAAAGAAAAACAACTCTGTGTGTGTCATTTA
The DNA here is from genome assembly GCA_900302695.1 of Helostoma temminkii. Taxonomy (NCBI): domain Eukaryota; kingdom Metazoa; phylum Chordata; class Actinopteri; order Anabantiformes; family Helostomatidae; genus Helostoma; species Helostoma temminkii. The sequence continues at coordinate 8,997 of OMLM01011986.1, forward strand.
GTGGTAGCAGCATTAGTTTCTCTGTGTCAACATATGCAGTCTACAGTTACCAATAAGAGACCTCACATCTACGTACAGATATGTGAAGTATTTGTGTATCTTGTATGTAAACTCAAATCCACAAAGAAAACACAGAAAACTCCAGTATCTCCTTACCTGTACACTGTGGACGTCCATACCAACCATCTTCTCTACAGGTTAGAGTAAAACGTCCTCTATAACCTTCAGTGCAGTCATAAGTGACCTGGTCATTATATCTGTATATGTCCTTTCTGTTTTTTGTTATAGCTGCATTCTGGATCTCACGTCTGTCGCATGTAATTTCTAAAAGAAAATAAATAAATAAATCAAATCATGTTGTATGTTGTCACTACAGTAGCTTGTAGGAGGCAGCATTTACTTCACACTTGTCTGAATTAAACAGCTGAATGTGGACAGACATACCTGGAAAACTGTGGAGACTCTCAGAGAGTTTGTGTTTTTGTATAGGTAACACGTGTTACTGTCACATTTAGCAAATCAGAATTTAAACAGGAGTCGCTTTAAACAAAATTAATTCTAAATGAATTTAGAAACTCATCTAAAAGCTTTATGTCTCTTCAAATGCAAATCAAATGATAAATGATATACTCCCAAACCCCACAGTTATTGCTAAGCTGAAAACAGACAATTCTGAACCACTTATTTCTGAAGCATTGGTGCTTCAGTGATTTTATGATCAAGAATAGGTTATTTGTTATTTCTGTAGCAGGAAATGTAAACAATTCAGTAAATTATGTTTAATGTGTAAATTCATTTAATCTATTGCTCTCTACCCAAAAGATGTCTTTAAAAAACGTCAGGTACATTCACTACAGTAAATGCTCTCATATGTGAGCATGTTTTTAACCACAGCAAACACACCAACACTTTATTGGTTGTTTTGTTTTTCAGTACCTCTTCAAAGAAATCAAATACAAAGATATACACTGCACGTGTATATCTTTGTATTTTAAACAACAACAACAAATACTGTATTTGTTGTTTATCCATAGGTGGGCAGACATCTAGTGATTTTGATCATTTAAAAATCAGTCCACAACTAGACAACATGTGAAAAATACAATTGAAACCCTGGACCTTTCACTTGAAACACAGCCATGTTTCTGATAAGAATACAATCTGTGTATCATTCATTTTTCAATGTAAAACATAAAAAAGAAAAACAAAAAACACGTTCGTTTTTTAAAAAAAATCTAATTTTCAAAACCAAAATGAAAAAATGGATAGCGGTTTGTTTTATATGTCTGATTTTGTGCTCAAATCAAAAATGAAAAAAAAAAACAAAAACAACAACATATAACAAGCACTCATATTCCATTCATTTTTTAAATTGGGAATTAGTGGCATGTCGTGCCAAAAAGTGACTCTCCGACACAAACTGATTGCCATCCTTGGAATGGCACACAGCCTGTTAAAAGCTGTATTTCCTGGTTTATCTACGACTACAGCTTCTTATCCTGGTATCAAACTGTCATAAAGTGCCAAAACTGTACATTAAATTTATTCATGTGGTAATAGAGATGGTGTGTCTTTGTAAAATTTAATGGTTTGTGCACAAAATTGGACATCGGAAAACAAACTGCTATCTATATCATTTTGTTTTTGGAAACAGAAGTTAAAAGTTGTTGTTGTTTGTTTTGCTTTTTTGTTTGAAATTGAAAAACAAATTAACTAATAATACGCAGATTTAATACATTATTGGGTCCCTGAAGACATTGCTGTAGTGTTGAAAGGCATATTAAATATGTTAGGCATAAATTCTTGTATATGTGATCATCAGCAATTAGTTCTGTATTAATTATGCTGCTGTGTTTGTGTTTGTAGGGTTTAGGCGTACAGTACCAGGCAAAATCACACAGAATTAGCGGACTTTCTTTTGATTAATATTACTTACCATGCCATACCACTTACCATGGGATACAAGACCAGGACAGATTAAACAAATAACAAGATTTATTTTCTAACTCAGCAGAAAAAAAATCCTAACTGGACCAATTCCCCCAACCCCAGTTTACCCACCAGATTAACAGAAAAGCCATACATACACACTTAATTTCACAGTACCTTGACAAAGTGGCTGTGGTTCCCATCCGCCTCTGGAGCATGTGGCCTTGGTGTTTCTACCACCCGTCTTCTTGTAGCCATTTTTACAACTATAATCCACAGTCTTGCCCAGTGTTATTTTTCCCTGATAATAGTAGTAGTACCACTGATCCACATGTGGGTCTCGCCTGATGCATGTAACCTCTAGACAAAGAAAGTCATCAGTTTACCTCAAGTGATCAAGATGGGATTGATAATCCTCTTCAGTATTTGAACCATTCAAACAATAATCTAGGACAGAGTTTCATACCTTCACATACTGGTCTCTTACTCCATTCTCCATCTTCCATGCAAAGAATTTCTGCTGTTCTGTCCAGAGGATTAGAAATAAAGAACATCTCTCCACACATGACTCTTACTGTGTCACCAGGTGTAAACAGATTTCTGTAAGAAGGTTGGTACATGGTTCCTTCAAGTGCTGGCAATATCAGTTTACATTTTATTGCTGCAGGGAAATCAAGCATAGTCTGTTAGTCTGTTGCAATAATCCCACATATTTTTATTAATTGGGGTGATACAACAAACAAATTGTATGATTCAGTTTAAACTTACGTTCACATGCAGGTGTGGGGCTCCAGTCTGCTCTTAACCCTACTTTTGTGCATTTTGATGGTCTCTCTTCAGTGTGCTTGTATTTTCTATGACATCGAAAATGTAGGATTGCATGTTCTTGGTATTCTTGAATATCTTCAAGGACCTCACCATTGTCAATCACAGGCCGTATACATGTTATAGCTGTGAAAGAATGAATATAATTATATAAAGGCAAATGATCATCCATCATCCTAACAGTTTTTTTTCTGACAGATGGATGTAAGAAACTTAGAGTGAATGATTAACGTAACCACGTCTTTAGGAGGAAGCTGGAGAACCTGCACATCCAGGAAGAACACTTTAACTCCACACAGAACGGCACCCAGCCAACCGGTGGATTGGAACCCAATTTCTTCAGGTATGAGATAACAGTACTAATCACCACATCAGTGTCCAATAACCAATTCTTGATCTGGGCCAATTTTTTTTCTTTTTTTCAAACTTTCTGTTGAAATATGGGATTAAATTCACTGTTAATAGTGATGAATGACAGTGCACAATAGTTTAACTTTTTTGTTTTGTATGGAATTTTAAAAACATGGTTCTTTTCTGATTCACCAATTTATCAGCAACTACTGTATTTACATATTTCCAATTAAGGAGGCTGTTGTGGTCAGTAGTTTACTTTAGAAAGACACTTTCTCATAGCTCATACTGTGAGAAACTAAAGGTTGGGGGAACCTTATCAGATAAACATCAAACTTCATCTCTTTATTTTACAAATGCTGGCTTTTGAATATTTAGCATAATAAATATTTACCAGATCACTTGGAACTACAGAGAAACTGGACTTGTAGACTAACACTCTTCCCACTCTGTTAAGATTTATCTAATTTCAGCTACATGACCTATTTTCCTCACACTAACATATGCCTTTATAAACTGGTGGAAAACTCACTGACCCACTGAAACGAATCATGCTTTAATTTTAAATTTAAAACAAAAGAACAGAAATTATTATTAATTTATGCCCCTTCATGTTGTTAAATTGAAATAGAACTAAACAGAAAAGAAATTAAAATAGATTATTCTAAATAAAAAAAGGAAAGACGAGAAAAGACGTTTGCGATTAAACTGCTCTTTAATGGATGTGGGGGTGCTGCTCATGCTGGAGTTTTGGGAGAGAAATCTTGTCCCATTCTTCTCTGATGCAGGATTCTTACTGATCAAAAGTCCTGGGTTTTCTTTGTTGTACTGTACGTTTCAAGATGTGTCAAACATTTTCAATTGATGAAAGTTCTTGACTGCAGACAGGACAGTTCAGCACCTTGACTGTGTTGTTGCCATAGATGCAGTATATGGTTTAGCATTGTCCTGCTGAAATATTCAAGACCTTCCCTAATAAATGTTGACCTAGATTTACCTTTCAGCATTGACGGAGCCTTTCCAGATTTCCAAGCTGCCCATTCCATAGGTGCTAATGCACCTCCATACAATCTGAGATTTTTTCAACTGAGCACGGTAGCAAGCTGAAAGGTCCCTCTCTTCTTTAGCCCAGAGGACATGGCCCCCATGGTTTCCAAAAATGTTCCATTTTGATTTGTCTGACCACAGAACAGTTCTTAGGGCCCAAAGATCACAGGCATCCAGTATGGTTTGTCCCCTTTGTCCCCACAGATTGGTGAACCTCTTTAACTCTTTACTTCTGAGAGACTCTGACTCTTTAAGATTCTCTTTTTATACCCAATCATGTTACTGAGCTGTTGCCAATTAACCTAATTAGTTGCAAAATGTTCTCCCAGCTCTTCCTTGTTAGTACCACTTACTTTCCCAGCCTATTGTTGCCTCTGTCCCAACCTGTTTGAGAGGTGTTGCTGCCATCAATTTTAAAATTAACTTATTATTATTATTTATTATATACATATGCATACATGCAATTATATACAGGTCATTTTATGTTGTTGCAGTATTCACTTAACAGAACCCCAGTCTGTAAAACCTTAAAGCTACAATTGCAAGAATGTAAAAGCAAGCCCATGTGAAAAAAATTCCCTCTTACCAATCTGTGACAAAGAAACTTCCCACAGGTGGAGAAACAGTAGGATTAAAGAGAAGTCCATGCTGCTTTGACCAGTGCTGTTTTCAGAACAGAATTCTTGTGTGTTTGTCTCCAGCACAAATCCTCAGGTAGTAATGAGCCTGATAAAACTGACTGCCCAGTATGATTGCAACACACCTCCATGTACTGTTTGTAATACTGGGAATTCCAGGAATGGACAAATACTTACAAACATTGGCCACTTTATTTTTGGAACCCTTGTTAGACTGATACTTGTACTATACTTTGATTCTCATTTGTTCTAGAATTTCTTTAGATCGCTGCATGATGTGTTGCTTTGTGAGATCTTTTAGAATTCTTCACTTTGTCAGACTGTGTCACTTTTGTCTTTAACCATTGCCTTTAATATATGCTTGCAATACCAAATACACAGAAAAAACCCCAAAACAAATAACAAACAAAAACAAACAAAAAAACATGCAAAATTGTGTTTGTTGTTCTGTATTTCTTTACCTGTACAGTGTGGATTTCCATCCCAACCATTTTCAGC
>OMLM01011987.1:0-39458 GCA_900302695.1 Helostoma temminkii
AGGAGAGTTTTCAGGTAGACTTGCTTTATAAACCTCTTGGCTAAACACTGGGGCGTTATCATTAGCATCCAGTACAGTGACGTGTATGACTACAGTACCTGATCTCTGAGGAGAGCCACCATCAAAAGCCGTGAGAAGCAAATTAATCTCTTTTTGCTTTTCCCGATCAAGTTTATTTTCTAGTATGAGTTCAACTTTGTTACTGTCAACAGACAGAATAAAGTTGTCATTTTTCTGTAGCATATACCTTTGAACACTGTTTTGACCTATATCTGCATCATGGGCCTCCTCTATAGAGAAACGGTTTCCCTTCTCCGCTGACTCTCTTATTTCCATTTCTATCAATTTTTTTTTGAATTTTGGTGAGTTATCGTTTACATCTTGAATATGAAGACTTACACGGTGAAGCTCTAGGGGATTTTCTAATATCATGTCCACTTTCAGGACGCACGATGGTTTCTTGCCACAAAGGTTTTCTCTGTCGAGTCTCTCCAGTGTGATCAAATCTCCGGTATTCAGATTTATGTCACAGTACCGCTTACGAGATCCCTCAAAATCAACACGGGCCTGTCGCGACGCCAATGTCCTCAGATCAACACCAAGATCTTTAGCTACGTTTCCAATTACTGATTCGCGTTTCATCTCTTCAGGAACAGAATAACTCAGGTCTCCATGAACAATGCGCAGCGTTAGAAAGAACGCAAAGCAGAAGACGGGCCCCAGCGCGGAAAATCCTTTGTTTCCCATCCTTGAAAAACAACACGTCCACATAGATCACTGTCCAGAGAAAATATATTCCAAAACATAGACACTGATCCAAAAAAGAGTTAAGATAGGGGAACTGTGGTGGAATACAGATATACCTGTCAGAACGTAGCATAGATTTTAATGCGGAATTAGTGGGTGGAGATGTCTCCTTTACTGTTGTGTTAACCCACAGCGGCACCATGAGTCGCTATCTACTACTTACACCTGGATTTATCTAATATCATCTAACAGTAACATTATCCCAAAGTAAAATATAGATATATAAACACAGAATACGACGATGTTATTATCCTACTGGTGTGAACGTTTAAGTGCAGTACTGAAGCAGGACAGTAATACACCTTGGCTAAACTAGAGACGCATGTTATCCAAAAGAAGATTGGTACTATTATTCATATCACCGCACACAGTGCATGTCATAGTATTACGATATGGTGAAATATTTAACTGGATTAAATGAAAATATCTAAATTAAATAAATTCCCATGGTATTAAAAGACGTAGTTATAGTAAATATTAATGGATATGCATGGTTATAGGATGGCTAGGTTGAAGCTGTAATTTTTTGACTGTACAAATATTAATGGGTAATACTTTACTGTATGGTCAATTAAATAATGACATTACTTTTAATAATTGTGTCAGTAGTAGTAAAGGCAAGTCACACTAGCTGTTTCAGGACCATGGACAGAGACAACAAGCTGAACACATGGTACAAAGGGCTTATTCTACAAAAATATAAGATTTATTTCCAGCTGACAGCCCCAAATCTTATATAATTAGTATTATATTGGTTCATACATAATATGCATAAATCACATAGCTGGCATCTGTAATATGCCAGCCATTGTTCGCATAATGATAAATGTAGTGTGTCTCCAAAATCGTGACCTTTTTACAAAAACGAGGCAGTAAGACAGTCTGGCAAAACTTAAGGTATTGACAAGGAAACAATAATTATTTCCAATTAAAATAATTCAGGGCTCACCTTTATGTAAACACTGCATTGCAACAGTCTCTCCTTAAATTGACATAATGATACATACTCAAAATAATGAAAATGTGACCCACTTGATTCATCAAGAATGCACTAAATTCAGTCAGCAATACAATGAAAATAATGCATATGAGTACGCCAGACCATAACTACATGTGCCAAATTCCAAATGCCAAGTTTGCTTTGCACTTCTATATACACATACATATACATACCGGTGGTGTTCCCCTGCAGGTAGCAATGACATCCTTTAGCCAAATGATCACATACGCAACAACCTTTTGACCCTGTGCGCATTTTCTTTCTACTTTAGACACGTTGTCATCAAATCACACACATGTGACTGTGCTAACAAAACTTTGTACAACTACTAGGGACATTTTTCTAAAAGGATAAAGTATCATTACCCACACAACTGAAGAGTTTTTGATTTCTGGAAACTTCTGTATGTCCAGGCACTGGAATTAAATCTACATTTCAGCTTGCTAGTATTAAACCTTCATGCTCTAATTACACACCAGTTGTTCTGCCTTTCACTTGTTTGTCCCTTAGCATTCTTGCTTCAGAACAACCAGTAAACAAACAACTCCACATGATGATGCCTTTCTTCATCTCTCCTACCAATCCCAAACTTGAAAACTAAATTCCATGTCTGCATACCTCTGTGTATGAGCTGTACAGTGCCAAAGTAAGAAATATCTCCACACAGTTTATTAAAATGTAAACAGTATTTTAGATAAAACACCTCACTCTCAGTTAATTGTTTCTATACCATACGAGCTGTGCTACTCTTTATCTACTGTAAATGTCAAAAATTGGCCAAAACCATTTTGGGAGCAGGGTTAGCTGCACACACATTCGGCATGGACTTTACTAAAGAAATATCAACATGATTGCAAAGTTGACACATAAAAATAATTGAAACGATTTCACTAACCAGTGTAGGAGTTCTGTCGCATGAGCAGAAAAAGCTTCTTCGCATATGTGCAGCATTAAGTACCAGCAAGTGTTTTCTCCAACAAAGCACAGTAACCTAAGGAAAGAATACAACACCACACAAAGTTTAGTAGGATCATCACAAACAAATTGTACTGATGTGATGCTAAAAACTCCCAGTTAGCTTTTCTGATAGGCGAGTAAAAGGCTACCACAAAAGTAATGTACAGTTGAAAATGGTGTCAACACAAACAGTAAAATGCAAACAGTTTTTATATCATGAGCTGCTCTGCTGTCAGTATACTGAACCTTGTTAGCAAGACAGTTTAAACACACCTCGCCTTCATTGATCCGATGCACTTTCAAAGCCACTGACAAAAGCTGCTCCCATTCCCTCTGCAGATGAAGAAAATAAAGAGAAAACATCGACAGAGCAAACGTGATACGTTAAATTAAACTCCCGAGAAGAGAAAGTCCTATCTATGGTTAAGTGCATCGGCCCCAAATAAACTGCACCATTGCTACTGTACATATAGAGATGAAATGAGTATTGCGAGTAAACTAAGTAAACAAACACACCAATTCAGCCCTTAGGAAGTGGTTCGTGTACACAAAATACATGCCGCTGAAATAGAAGTGGTAGCTATACTACCAGTCATTTCAGAAACTCCAGGATACTGTGAAAATTTAATTACTGTTGCTTAACATATTGCGGGTTTCTAATGTAATCTAGGGTTTTCCCTCCAGTGTGCTCCTCACGCATTAGCATAAAATACGGTCGCGAAGCAAAATGTCAGTTTCTCTAAGTTTAGCTTTAGCAAATTAGTCAATATTAGTCAATTAAAAGCACTTACCTTGGTTCTCGGCGTATTTTCAGAAGTCAGAGAGACTCGTCTAAGAATCCAACGTTAGATGAAAAAAATCCATCAGAAGTGAAAAGGGGAGAAAATAACTTCTTCCCCAAGTCCTGGCTGTTTTCTAACGTTACCTAGCTTAACGTTAGGCGGTCGGCAGGCCGCCATCTTTGTTTTAAGCCCTGAAACTAAAGACACTCTTAAACGCACATATATTATGAAACATAAGATGTAGGCTGAGGCAGGTATCTTATATAACGCTATCAAATTAGCATTTGTAGAACCAGACTAAACAAAGTAGTAATACATGTTTGATTCTTGCGGGCCAAGGTGTTGTTGTTGCCATGTTGGTGAAGAAATAAAACCATTTAAATAAAATTTGTCACAATTTGTCCTGAACAAGTGAGACATGTTTACACCGGTTTTACGTAAATTGCTGCACTTTCACGTTAACACATGTGAATATAGAGAAAAGGGTGAGCACAGCCAAACAGGGTCAGCATTGCGGATAATTTACTTAAGGGGACACATTTGTGTGACGGACCAGAGTTTAGCTTTTATAACTTCCGCTTCCGCCACCTATATGCTACAAATTTAAAACACAAACGAATACTCGATTAAGCCAGTTCTGCAAAGGAGAGTGGACAAAAACTAAAAATTCACTACTGCAACGTGAAAGACGGTTCTTCAGTTATATTAAGTTCTTCAGTTATATTAAGTGCAATGCAGACTGGTGCATTGCCTCTGAGCTGGTATTGCTGTTGGATACCCTATTTAACAAATGATCACTTTAAAAACCTTATTTTTTGTTCACTCATACTGCCTTTTTTATGTTTAATTTTGAATGGGTCTTTTACTTTTTATGCCATCATCAATGACCTAGTTCAGAAAAGGGGTAATTTAAACATCCTGGATAATGATTTGATGAAAAACTTTAGCTTTTTGAGTTGTAGAAAAAGTATTACTTCAAAAGTACTGGATTACAGGGAAGCTATTTAGCAACCAGTGAGGTGTACACTCACCCATTCTTTGCTTAATTTCAGCATTTGTCTATGAAGATAAATAATAAATGTTTTATCCACAAAGCCCCTGTAAAAAAAACCTCATAACCCTATACCATAACTGATTTTAACACTGCTTTCACAGCAAGTATACACAGCTGTCTCATAGACCACGTTTGAAAAGACACCAACTAAATTGCACTGCATTTTTCAAATAAAAAACACAAAATACAATATATATGTTTCTATTATTAATGTAATTAATACATTTACTACAATATTACAAACATTTGTGATTGTTTTGATTCATTGTGTCAATATGCCAAATGTTTTTAAAGAGTTGTTTGGATGCATTGCTACAGTACTTTTACTGACAAAGATGAGAACAAGCAAAATAATGATAATATTGAGGAGTATTCAGCTGTCCATGGATTCAAGAAACTCTGCCAATACATGTTCCAAAGCTTTTCTGTCAACCCAGTCTCACTGGTGCTCAAAAACATTCCCATAGCACGATGTTACCACCATCATGCTTCACTCTTGGGATGTTATTGGGCAGGTGATATGAAGTGCCTGGTTTCCTTCAAAAATAAGGTTTAGAAGTGAACAGCTTAATTTTGGTTTCATCAGAGAATCTTGTTCTTCACAGTATGAAAGTCTTTCAAGTGGGCATTTGTGTGTTTTGCAGTGTGGACAGGCTTCGGTTTAGCCACTCTGCCATAAAACCTAGATAGGTGGAGGCTACATTGATAGTGGTCTTTTTGGGGCTTTGTCCCATCTCCACACAGGATCTCTGGAGCTCATCCAGAGTGACCATTGGGTTCTTGGTCACCTCTCCTCTACGTCTACATCCCTTCTCCCCCAGTTGCTCAGTTTAGCAAGCAACCAGCTCTTGGAAGATTTGTGATTGTGCCAAACATCTTCCAGTTGAGAATTATGGAGACCACTGTGCTCATGGGAACCTCCAGTGCAGTAAAATTTCATTGGAGCTTCCCCCAGATCTGAGGCTTGTAATAATCCTATATCTAAACTCTGCAGGCAGTTCCTTTAATCTCATGGCTTGTGGTCTGATACATTATCCATTGTCAGCTATGAGGCCTTCTAAAGAGAGGAGTATGCCTTTTCAGATCATGCCTAATCTATTTAATTTACCACAGGTGGACTCCAGTTAGGGTGTAGAGAAATTTCAGCAGCAATCAAGATAAATGAAAGACTCTTGAGATCCATTTTAAAGGGTCTAAATAATTATGTCAATGTGATATTCGGTTTTTCATTTTTAAGACATTTAAAGACATTTCTAAAATTATGTTTTCAGTGTGTCATTATGAGGTACAGAGTGTAGATTAATGAGACATGGAAGAGAGAGAAATTCATTTTAACAACTGTAGTATCAGGCAGGAACATAAAGTTGTAAAAAGTGAAGGGGATCGGTATGAATTAACTATAATATACTGAAAATGACATATACTATGTAAATAGATTTTGTTTTATTAGCAATAGTTTGCTCTTCATCAGTTTTATTGTGTAAGTGACCCTCTAAATTCAGAGAAAACAGAACATTATAAGACTGGTTGTTTTGCTGCTGTGGCCAAATGTACTGTGACGTTTTAACCAGGAGATGGCGCCTTGTGTTCACCACTCATGCTCCTGCAAGTAGTGCAGTAGATATAACTGAATGTATGGACAATGTGCTGCAGTCATGGTATATGTTGGATCATAAGGTGTGGGAGTAGACAGGCAGAACTGGTTAGTGTTGGGGCAAAACTGGGGTCGGACTGAGCACCATAAAGCAAGACCATAAGACGCAGAGGGAACACACATTTTTTGTCTCCACATATTTTGTCTCCATCATATCCTCCAGAGCCGTGTGGTCTACTGGTTACACACGATTTTATAAAACAAAAACAAAAACATTAACCTCACTGTTAATGACATCATTAAAACACAACCAGCTACGTCAGTTTCCATGTTTCGTTAAAAAACGCCAAGCCCTCAGCAGAATCAAGCACTGACCAAAAGGACATTTCACGTCCCGTAGCCGATGCATCATGGGATATGTAGTCCAACACGTCTTCCACCTCCTCAGATTTCACAAATAAACTGTCTGCCTTGCAGCCGAGAACGGCCATGAATGAGAGCAAAGCTGTTTAACCTTATTTTATTTTAGGTTGGTCTCTAACAATTTAAATATGTTTTCTTCTCCATACACGCACTTCTTCATTCTGGTAAACCCCTATGGTGTCTACGTGTCTAAATACATAAATAAAAAATATAAAACTAATGGTTGCAAACAATAGAACTTTTTTGCCATTGCCAATTTGCCAATCTTTCTTTGTCACATTCATTTTGTCCTGTAATATTTTCACGATGCAGTCAAATGCAGCATTTATAGTCATATAAACGTAATCAAACGCGACATATCAAGGCCAAATTTCCACTTGGGCACCACTTTATTTACACAGCCGCCACCAGTTAGCCGATTAACATCGTTTGCAATAATCGTGCCACACTGGTAGAAATTTACTTAATTCCCAAACCACTGCCTCACCCTGTTTCATTAACTCTATTGCACTTTCTCATACACACTTAACATCTAGACTTTAATGTGTAGAGCTGTTATTGCCATAGGCCAAAATTATTGTGCACATTAGTCTCTCTGTCTTCACTCCGGCTGCTTCGAAGTCGCTAAATTTGCCTTCCTCAGCAGGATGATGACTTTGTTGAGTCACTGCAGCTGGCAGCATCACCAGGCAGCATATCCACCCAGACAAACACATGCACAATGCAGTTCCAGTGTACAGTGATTTGGCAAATATTACTATGTTTCATCATGTTTTTAAAGATACTTTCATGTGTTGAACCTATTATTCTTACATTTCCAAACATTTTATTATTTGTCCTTCCTTAGTTAGTGCAATCACCATTGCTCCAGTTTTTGCTTATATTGTGTCTATGCTGGTTTACATTGTCGCTGGGCTGGACATCTTGTAAAGAGAGTGAGCACAGTTCCCCATTGCTCTTTATATATGGCTGTGCTCAGTCTGCCATAGTTCATATCCATATTCATTAGGCGGAGACTCACTGCTCTGTAGACCAAACACTGCAGGCTACTTTTCAGCATACTGAGCCAATGCGCTTGTTTGTTAATTTGTTTGTATAACTCAAATGAGCCAAAGTTCAGAAAGACGTGAACATATTTTGTGAATGCCCATGGGAGTATGAAGCTGTAAGTATTTTAAGTGCGTGGGTGTTTGTGGTTTTTATTAAAGTGTTGTTCTTCCACAGATCTGCTGGTCTTACCAGTGTATGAGGCAGATACATGTGTGGTGTTGGATCATGACATCAGCAGCTAGCTCACCTGCACTGTATGTGGTATATGAAAAGACACATCCCTTTTGCTCATCCTGGGCACCCTGCTGTTTTGACCCTTCTGTTTAAATAAAAGGCTGTTTCCATAGAGACTATTCCCCAAAGAGCTGTAACCATAGAAACAATTTTGTCTCCTGGAGAGAAAGAAATAAAATGGGATGCATTTTTTAAAAACATAAAGTCTTTTTCATGGCTAACTCAAGCCAGGAAGACTTCAATAATAAGGATGTACAAAAATGTTTACTTTGCTCTCTGCCACAGAAAAGTCACAAATTATGTTTATTTTTATTTTATCCTAAACAAGAAAATAAAAAGGGGATTTTTGGTGTTCCGGGAGCTCTAAATTACCCTTTAGTAAACCAGCGAGCTGACTGACTAGATGACAGGATAAAAATATTGATTACCAATGCTGCATTTTATTCAGGCCAGCATGACTGATGTCTCTTTGTAATATTTTTCTACACACTCACCCACTGGGATACAATAAATCTACTTAGCCACTTTATTAAATTATGTTGCATCTGCAACCTTCCTTTCACAAGGGACTGTTTGGACCATCTGTGGCCATGGCTTTCACCAAGGAGAAATGAGGCATCAGTGCTGAGCAGGTCATCCTGCAGGGAATGAGAGTTTCTGAGTGCTGATCAGTGCAGAGAAAGACGCAGGGTATGAGCATTTGTGATAGAGCAGAACAGTGTGTAGCCATGACCTCATCAATGCCAGTGCTGCATGCACCTGTTCTTTTTTTTAACTGACCTGAGAGACACCTATTCTCTGTAAAACAATGACAATTGTGAGGCTAATTACTAATTAGGGCTTTCATTAAACTTGTCTCTAACATAGTATTTCTGAAAAAAGTAACACTTTCTACTTGAAATCTACAGAAAACAGTATTTAAATTCAGTCAATTTAATTCAATATTCTGTATTTTTACTAATCTCCAGCAGTTTTCTTAATATAACTTTTTTAATATAACAAATACATTATAATAAATAATAAATGTAAAAAATTAAGGAAAACATACATATGGCACACAGAATTAAATTCAAATTTTATTTTTAAGAAAGAAAACTTTATTAGTGATTTATAAACAAAACACATTACCACTGTATTCATTTAGGTGAAATAAAAAAGTCAGAAAATAAATGAAATAAATGAAAATCACTACTTCACTGTCACAGTAGATGAGTGGGTGTACAAAAAAGGGTTTTACAACAGATCTGGGCTGATCCATTTAGGACAGCACATTGCCACCATAGTTCACCACCATACATTGGGAAAGAATGACAGCATGAACTCCCACTAAACACAAGCATACACTACACATACCTTTATTACACTGGATTTTTTTTTCTGCAAATTTTCTTTTTTACTAGTGAAAGGGAAGTGATAGCTCATCATAGGATCATACATATTTCAGTTACAATATTACAGTGCTAGTTAGATCGTCATGTCAAAGCCAGACACAAAGACTGATTTTTTTCTTTTTTTCTTGCTTTGCCTGTTCTCAAAAGCAAAAAAACATGTTTGGTAAAAGAAAAATAATAAACTTGCGTTGAAAGGTATCACACTATAGCATTTACGAATATCTAAAGAGGTTTAGTGGATGCCATACAACATCTGTGGAGCGTGAAGATTGTAGTACATAGATGTTTGGCAGAGACAGAAGTACATACAAATATCTTCTGTGCAAGTAATGAAGAAAACAATGATAATACAAAATAATAAAATCAAAGCCATCTATCTATTTATATATATATTTCTCTATATAGTATGTGTTTCCTTAGAGCAGTACATGCAGCAGCCACTTAATGGAGTGACGTCATACTGAGCCGCAAAACTCTGGGGATGTGGCAACAAGTTACAGGCAGGAGAGGGGAAGTAACAGAAGCAGGTCTTGGGGCATGTGTGCCCCTTTTTCAAAACCTCCTGAGAGAGGATTGGTGGGATACAGCTGTGGGATGGGAATCCATAGATGCCCATGTTTTAGCAGATATCAGGTACTAACATAGAGACAATCTATGAAAAAGTCTACGCTACATTTACAGCGTACATAAAAGCTAATATGTGACTCAACGATCCTTAACAATCAATTTAGAGAACAATGTTCCCTTCTTGTACAAGGAGGGGGAGGGCCAGCCCACCACACCTGTCATCTCACTTTATCCCAGTCCTCCACCCTTTAAATCTGCCTCATCCCACATTGTCCCCTCTCATCATGGCTACAAACAGGAAATGGACAGCATATTGTAGTATTCAGAAGTTAAAAGCACTGAACCGTTTTGCACTCAGACATCTGACAAGAGTTTGGGGCACAGACCCTCAACTGTGCTTCCCCAGGCCTCATCCACATTACTCCATGCTGTTTTCAGCACACCACAATGTTCAGAGCAGGCCATTCCCAGGATGGATCCTGAGTAGGGGCATCAGTGCGGGGCTTAGGGGCAGTGTGTGAGGGTAAATGGGGGTGGGCATGACATGCAAAAGCAGTTAAAGCTATGAGGAAGAAAAAAAGGCCAGAATATGTTGTAGTGAATCTCTTCAGAGAATAAATGAAAACAGTTCACAAACTTCATCATCGTGTGAAGATGCAGTTACGGGGATGGGTGACAGAGGGGAAATGGTAGCTGGGAAAGGAGAGGATGGCTTGTGGCAGCCGGGGGCAAATACAAGCAGGTAAGCAGTTGTAAACTCAAGGTATCAGGTAAGGACTGGTTGCTACCAAACATTCATTGCAGAAAGCATTAGGCCTTTGCTGCAGCAGGGGGAGAAGAGAAGGTGTTATCAAAATCCCAACACTCTCCTAATATTCTGTTAGTTTTGATCAAAGTCCACTGACTGAAAGTTCAGCTGGACTCTCTGTGATCCTCAGAAGCATGTGAGTTACCTTCACATTTCTACATCTTTCCGATGCTCTCTGGATTCCTCAGTTGGGATTCTGGCTGGAGATTAAGCTCTCTGTGTTCTTCCAATGCAGTGAGCAAATACAGAGTGGTTTCAAAGGATGCTGCTCCCATCCTGAGAGAGTTGATATACATACGTGCACCGCAGAGGCGACCGTGCAGGACAAAAAGCTTGCAGTGTCTAGTTTTAAGCACATTTCTTTGATGCCACTTGACTTTCTCTCATTTTTTCATTTCAGTCCTTCTCTCAAGGTCTCAAGTGCTTTCTGTGTCCACTTTGTCATGGTAAGTGTGTGTATTTGTGTCTGCATGTTTGAACATGTGAGCATGCTGTGTGTGCATGTGGTTTTATTGAGATGCCAGGAAACACTGTTGGTAATAACCAGAAAAATCTGCATCAGTTTCATGTTAGCCATAGTTTTGGTGACTCATCTGTGTTATTTACAATTAGTGTGTGTCCAGCTGTCCAGACTGCATCCATCTGTTTCAGTCTTCTTTTTCATTCTTTTCCTTGGCTGGCACAGAGCTTTTTGTTGTTCTTGTCCAAAGTATTTATCTTCTCTCAGAGAGAATGGTTTACATATCATAGAGAGGGGGTAAGACAGAGGTGCCAACATGCCCAGTGAGTTAAAGGAGAAAAATTTTAGATGAGGGCAAAGAGTGGTCCTTTTTATTGGAAACCATGACCAATGTGTTGACTCTGGCTTTACAGGCACATAGGGGCACGGAGCAAAATTAATAATTTTATTGTTTAACAAGGCAAAATTGATCATTTATCGCATCAAGGGACTGAAGGTAAAATCAGCCTGTAAATGACGGTAAGGCCAGGTTCATAACAGAAAAAAGATTTAAAGGTTTCTCAGTGAAAATGGGCAATAAAATTAATTTGAATCTTCTACTATCACTTCTGCATTTTCTTTTTGCCCAGTGGACTTTAGTTGGAACCTCTGTATTAACAGCTCCCTTTTTTTCTTTGCTGTTTTCTCGTTTTGCCTCTCTACTCATCTCCATCATCCTTTCCTTTATCCTTCTTGTCCTTCTTCTCCTTCTTCTTCTTCTTTTTCTTCTTGGCCTCCTCTTTCTTTCCAAAGGTGATGAAATCGCTCTTGTCGTCCTCTCCTCCCTGGTTCTGTCTGATGGATATTATTGCAGGGGAGCCAGGGATGATGAAGGCTTCCGGGGGAACTTCGCCAGGTTTCAGATGTTGTGGGGGTGCACCAGGACCACCAGGGCCATAACGGAAGTGCCAGCTATTACTGTCTACTCCAGCACCCATTGGGGGTGATACCTCTCCCCCTTCACCATCTGAAAGAAACATGGAGAGATTGATAATAGGTTATTATTGGAATACCACATTTTTACTAAAATAATCTAAAATTCACTGGCATTTATTCAACAGTGATTCAATTGTAATGTAAAAAGCTACAAATTACAGGCTGCAGCTGCATAATATTTGTTGGCATAATTCTTTAGAAACACATTTTACTTAATAAAGCCTGTGGTTGTGTAATAAAGAAATACCATTTAGTATCACAATTTTTTTAATTTCTTTCGGGAGCACCTTTTAAACTATAATGTGCCTGTAGTGTCAGTAACTGATCATAAAATGATTTAGAGCAAATTAAAAGAAAGCCAGAAGGCAAACATGCCCTGTGCTTTGCTGTTTAAAACTTTGACTGCAAGGTAAGTTCTCTGAGCTCCACAGCAGCTATTGTAAAAATCTAATCAGTCAACAATACATTATTTCATGTTGTACAGCCATTACATGTTATAAAAGTCAGGAGGTGGTGTGACTTGATGGGAGGTTTCCAGGGGCTGGTAAACGGGCAATGAATCTAAGGCTCCCCTCCTAGCCAAAGCTAACATCCGTGGCGCTATTTGATGAAACATCAAACCCTTCATCATTATGTTGAAGGCTGAAAAAGGTCATGAAGTAAATCTGTGGTATTCAGGTGGAATTTAACTATGTTTAACAAGAAAGGCAACATTTTACTTCTATTGGAGGCAGTATTTGCTGCTGTATGTGGCTCTTGCATGTCTGCTTGAGGTGAATTTTAAATACCCTTCCTCACTGCCACAACTACGTATATAATTGACACTGAGCCAATGGATAAACACATCTCCAGAAATAAATAACAATGATAAAAAGGACAGTAACAGGCACATAAATAGCACTTTGTTGAAAATAGCCCTACTAAGAGAAAGGGACTCAAAGCCATATTGTAGGGGGCATGGATATCCAATCTAACCACACCAAAGGAGTCACCCTTGTATCACTGTGTGGGTATTTGTCATTATATTAATTTCAGTTAGTTAGCAGTAGATAAAAAAATTATGAAATAAATATCAAAATCAGCCTTTGGTTCTTTCATCTCAGTAATGACCTACTTGCCACACTTGCCTCACATATTTCTTTTACTTCTCTGACTTCTGAGTTCTCTCTGAAGGGTAGCTTAACTGAGACGGTCTCCATCCAACCAGAAGGAATAGTATCTGGAAGAAGGAAGCTGACCTCATGTAGCACCCAGGGCAGAGAATACCAGCTTTAATATTATCTCAACATTTTATTATCCTGCCAGTTCCAAAATATCTGTCTTTGGTTGGTTTCTGTCAGGTGCATTTCTACATAAATTAGCCTTTAATCCTAAATACAGTTGAAAATAAAGACTGCAACTGCTAAACTAGTAATGAGCTTTATTCTTTATTAAATAACCTAGCTGATGCAACAAATGTAAATTACGGATATATATAAAAATCATCAAACATACCAGAGGTCTGACATACAGTTAATGTGTTTGTGTTTTACAATGCTGAATTTCATACTTATCATAATTAAATAGCATCAATATGCCTGTATTTTGCAAAATGACTGAATCTCTACTTCTTCTTTTCAAATATTTCCTGTTTAATTTTTATCCAGCCTCTTCTTACTTGTTTTTTCCTCCATATTTCATCATTTTTGGTCACCAACTCTCAGTAAGATCCGCTCACAGTGAAAGATTTATAGACTACATCCATGGCAAACATGATGTCTCCTGCTTGGCATTCAATCCTAATCAGTCACATAGTCACGCACTGCTGCACAGTGCTTCCTCTTCCAGCTAAATTGCACAAATCTAAGCAAATTTTATGCATTATAGTTTTTAATGTGAGAACTAAAACACAAGTTAATTATAGGCATGTGCATATTTAATATTTTTTCTTCATTTTATAGAAAAAACTCTTAATCGAAAAAATATTTGGTAAATTATTCAACATGTTTAGTTCTTTTGGATAAATGTGAAAAACATGACACAGACAACACAAGAATTAAGTGGGTCATGCATTTGAATTGCTTCACATCACTATTACCCAAAAAGCTCTCATGCCTGCACAGACTGCAACAACACAGCTGCAGAAAGAAGACAGAATTTGACAAAGAGACTGAGAAGCTTAGGACAGGACAGGCTAGATCCAGTCACTGCTTCCTCAACATGTAGACACAGAGACAGCTAGAGTCACATTCATTTACGAGACAAGAGTCTTCCGCCACGGTTGATACGTCCTCATATGACTCCAACAGAAACATGACCCTGATTCTATAATCTCTAAAGGAGATAAAAACAAGCACGAAATGGAAAACTCAGAACTACACACTAGAGTGTTGGTAATAATTTGTGTTCACTCACTTGCCTCTGAGAAATTACCTGTCTAGCTCAATGTGGGAACTTGATGAGACACCAGTGCCTTCATGCAAACTTACATTCATAAACAAAACAACACCCTGGAGAGTGATTAGTCACGCTTAGAGCAGACAGATAAAAAGGGTAAGGCAGGACACAGTGACTTTCTTAAAAGGGTCAGTGTCTTATTCTGGTTTGGGGAGCTGTGTTAAACTGTGGTTCAACTGAATACTGTAACTAGTATCAGTCATCACATTTTGGAGGTTCGTGTCATACTTAAAAAAATATTTTAACACTTTTGTATAATTATGACAGATTCAGCTCACCTGACACTGATCCCCATACAACCATTGCTCCTACCTGATTTGTCAATGACTGTTGCGAAGCAAAATTCTCTCTTCCTCCTGCACATCCTCATTCTTTCTCTTTCCCTGTCACTACCTCCTCTCTCTAGCTCTCATTTCCTCTGACCTTTCATCTAATCTAGCGTGAAAACTCAGTCAGCCAACACCAGTCCCTCCCGGTTATTGACAACAGTCTTAATCATGCCTATCAATGTTTATGGTAACATTAATGAGTTTTGGGTATTAAACAGCTTGTCCATCAGTGAGAACTCTCAGGCACATTAGATATGATGATGGTTTCTTAGCATTAAAGCAATTATTATTACCTCCAATTCTAATATATATGAAACACACTGTATTTGAAATAGTAAGGAAACATAAGCCACTGCAATCAATAATTTTCCATTACACTGTGAGTCTCTGGAGTCTTCAGTCCAGCCTCTCTGAATGTCGCTTTACTCTTTTTGTGTTGCCTGAGGTTTTCACAGCCACTTAAAATCACCTAAGCTCCATTTTGCCACATCTACTTTATTCATCTCCCTGTCTCACGCAGCCATTGGCCAGTTGGGCAGCAGTGCAGTGGAGCGCAGTGTTACATAATGAGCTGAGGAGGAAGAAGATGCAGATATGAAACACAATGCTTGCCCAATATAACAGAAGGTATAGTAGGTGGGGGACATTTTTGATTTATTTTTTTTCATGCGGCAGAGGTAGAGAAATCTGTTATATGGTATTATGGGAGACAATAAGCTGGGACCACACCCTTCTCCAAGACAGCACAAGTGTCTGCATGTTATAGCATATGTGTATATTTTGATAAAGAAAAAGTATGATGTTGCTGTCTATTGAAAATCTAATTCTTATTCATGCGTCTGTGTTTGCACTGCTATGCCTGGGTGGTGATAGAAGAATATATTTGGGTGCCTGCATAAATTACCATATTTTCCCTAATCTGACAACAGATAATTAAAAAAAAAAACTGTTATGGGTACAAATACAATAATGATGGCTGGTTGCAGGTTTTTAAGAAGTATGCTCTTAAATATGCATACTTGAGTGTACAATTTTATGTTTGTGTGCCTTGTTCAGTTTCATGCCCGGTTGAGCACCTTGTTGTTTGCTCCCAGCTGGATCATGTGGCAGATGGTGGACACAAGCAATCCCAAGTGACAGCACTTCACAAAGTAAAAGTAACACGGACTGTTGCTGTATGTGTGGGAGTTTGAACAGTTACCTGCGTATCTGTATTCAGTATATGTTCAGTGTAGGTGCTATAAAAAAAATACATAGAGAGGGACATGTTGATTTATTCTCCAGAGCGAGAACGAGGGAGAGAGTTGGCAGGATATTTAAAGACTCACAGAGTGAAAGATGGAAAAAATATGAGTGACAATAAAGAATAGGAAATAATAGGAAATAGATGGAGTGGAGGAACTTAAAGAGTGTGAAAAGTCACTGACAGCTTCTACACTGTTCTCCATATCTTTCTGAATGTGCCAAAATATCCTTTCAAGCATTAAAATAAAGACCAGGGCCATGAAGTGCAGAACTGTCTAACACTTAATAACCTTTTTTTATCCAAAACTAAAAGAAATCACTAATACTTGTTTTGCCAACTACATATACACCTGCTTCCTGATGAGACTGGCAAACTTGAAAAAATAATAATAATAATATGCAGTCAAGTACTAAGGCAGTGATGCAGCAAAATGAAGCAGAATGAATAAATAAGAGCCTCCACATGTCCAACTTTATCTGCATCACCCCCAGCACCCACCTAAACTTTTTCCTCCACCTTTGAATCTTTTTACCTTGACAGGTGCCTCCTGCAGTTGATTACCACTAAATCAAATGAAATATGTCCTTTTGTTCATCTGTGTGTTCAATGAACATGTGTGCAATCTGTGGAGAAAACAGTAAACCTGCAGCTACCTCTGCAGTAAACCACCGCCCCATTGAATGTAGGTCACTCTCCTTCTGTTATTCACTCCTCTGCTCTCTCCCTCCCTTTACAACCCTTATATCTAACTCTCACTTTCTAAACATATCCCACCTTTCTTTAACTCTATCAAACTTTGCCAAGCTGTTTTAGCTTGTCCTTCACCCGATGCCACAGTCTGCTTCTTTTTTTTTCTTCCCCTCCTTCAGTAGCTTTTGTCCCACACCATATGTTTTCACTCCACTCTATATAACACCCCTTCCTATCTCTCCTGCCAATATTAGAGGCCATGAATGGTTGCTGTGGAAACTACATCCTCCGGTGTCATTGGAAGGAGTCATGGTGATGGTGCTTGTGCTGATGAAGAATAATGCTGCAAGCTCTCTTTCTCAGTCTAGTCTAACTGCTCTCCCCCAGCAACAGCAGCCATACACACATCTTGCTCTCTTTTCTTTGGAGATGTTGCTGCAGTCAGTCGTTCTGGTTTATTCACGTTTTTTTTGTTTCATGTTCATTGCTTCTCTACCTTCCTATCCACCTAAGCTTTTATTGCTTAGTCTCTTGTTTATTTTCAGTTCCTCACTTTGCAACCCACCAAACTCATGTTTCTCTGTTTATCTCTCAAGGGGATGGTTGCAATGCTGCACAGTTTTTTTTTCAATGTGCTCTTGGTTTAGAGACAAAGAGAGAGAGAGACAGAGACTGAGGAAAAAGACATGGAGAGAGAGAGGAACAAATAGGGAGAGAGAGAGAAAGAGAGAGTCAGACAGCAAGCAGAACCCTGATTTCATTAATGTGGGTCTGTTAATCTGGGCGTGGGCTGAGCTCCATCTGTCACAGCAGGAGCAGCACACAAAGCAGACAGCCAAAACACACTTAGAGACACAGCCAGAAAACCATACAGGCAAGTATACATGAAAGCAAAACAAACCAAAAACAAAACAAAAAAAAAACCAAAAAACTATGCAATGAAACACAAATTGTGATACCAACACACAAACCTGCACTCTTTGAATAATATGGAAGAAAACAGGAGCATTGTGCAACACCGAAAAAAAAGACTGTGATTCAAAATGGCACCCTGTAGTTACAGCACCAATACCGGTACAATTTCCCCAATGAACCAAAGTCCCGCATACTCCTGCTTCTCACCTAAGGGCCACAGCCTTCCTAGCAAACGAAATGATTTAGATATAAATAGCATAGTCTATGACGCATAGTGATGTGACAGGCCTCATTGAATCAATATCTCAATTTCTGAGACAGAATCAACTTGAAAGTAAAAACACAAATAATTCTCATTGTTGCCCTCCGGTAATGGAGCTCTATAAATAAATACATTACATATTATCTGACACTTTTACTCCCAATTGTCCTTAAATCAAAAGTAAATTTTCACTTGAAACTACTATAGCCCTCAGCTATTACTTTTTTCTTAACCTGGCTGTCAGTGAGACAAAGAAGGGAGGTAGCTCTGAGGCAAACCAAGTTTAGTATGTACGCAAAGTGTTATTCTCATACTGCCAAAGCCTAATTAGACCACCCTAAATCCTCACCAGCTGATCTTGTTATCGCTGACCCAACCCGAAGACTCAATTCTGCCTTTCCTCTCCCCCTCTTTTGTCTTCCTGTCCATCTGTCTATCCATCCATCTCTGTCTGTCTCTCATGTTTAGAAGTGCCTGCTGGCTGTAAGTCCTCAGCTGAGGCAAGAAATCAATGACAGAGCACAGAGGAGGCTGTGAATATGCAGAGACAGTAGTTTGTGTGTGGGTAGTTTGTCTGCTGGCCCACTGCCTACCATCTATAAAGACACCAGACCAGGCCATCTCTACATTCTTAATTACTATGAATCACCTTTTTATCTCAACTTAATTGGAGTGTTGTTTTTGGTCCAGTCTTTTCATTGCATATACACGTGTCTCCACTCTCATGTGTCTCCTCTTTCATTTGTTTAATTGGTTTTACACATATGCAGGATATTCCCATTACAATATCTGTAAAATGTTGTCTAGTGTTGCTCTTCTTAAAATATAATAGTAACAGTAACAGTAATAGTTCTAATAATATAAGAGTAATGCTCCTATCAGTTAGGTGGAAATGCAACATGTAAGTTCTACCTTAATACTATTACTGCATGCGGCCAATGGTGTAAACTGTTAAATTTAGACTTAATGATTATCAAGCAACAAGCTATCTTGACACTTCCATGTGTGTCGCTTGCACCAAATGTGCTGCCAATAATTAGCATTCTATTACAATAACACTTTGTATTTGACTTATTTGCAATCTGCAATTTCACAGACTGTAACAGCTGAAATGCCTGATGTCTTAAGGTCTTTAAAAGACCATTTCCTACATAAAAGCAATAGTAAAATCAGTCATTACAAAGCATCCTGAATAGTGATGTTGTGAGCTGAGTGGGCTGCATTAATGCTTGTTACTGTTTTTAGTATTTTGATGCCTCTATGTATATAAATAAGAAGGAAAAAAATTAGAAACATCTGTCCATTTAATATAGTCCAATACAACATCTGTACCCACGACCACATATGCACATGTAATTAAATTAACACATTTCTGTCATGTAAATAAAAACTGAAATGCAACAGATAGTGTAGCTGTACTTGCTGCTGGCCACTAAACATAAACGTATCATTATTTTGTTTCTTTTAAATTCCTTTCCCAATCTTTCTTTTATGTATCATGTGTCAGGGAACGAGAGAGCTCCACCTTAAAATGAGAGAGAATGCAATTATGTTTTATTATTCTTCTCTAATGTGTTCTCTAATGTTTGTCCTCTGTGGTTCAGTGGTTTTTTCTCTGTAAACATCTCCACGATAATCCAATCAACTGCTCGTCCTCTTTCTCTTTCTCTTTCTTCCTGTATTCTCTCTCTTATATCTGTATATCTCTGCTCTCTGTAGCAGAGATATCTATTCCCGCCTACGTAGCACATGTCATTTCCTCTCCATGCAGCAGTGGGAAGTGTCATGAGTGGGTTGCGGAGATCTTGTAGCAGATTTTTCTGTTGTCCTAATTTTATTACTATCTTGTTGTTTGATAGGTTCTTGAGGAATGTACAGTTAATGGTGTAAGATGGTAGTCAGATCTGTCTGGTTCTGTGCTAGATCCACTAGTGGATGGTTGCAACCATTTTAGACTTACAAGACTAAGCGAGCCCCACTTGTACAAAACAAACCTGTATTTAAGCATCTTGTTTATTTATTTTTAAGCCAGTGTTAAGGCTTTGACTGGATTAGGTGACAGTTTCTTGACTAATTCTTACCAGCAGCGCTTGATACAGTGGGCCAGTTCTGAACCAGGACACCTTGGGCACCTTGCATCACCGAGGACTCCTCCATGTGCACTGAGCTGGAACACAGAAAACAAATGCATATGCACATGTTACACACTGAAAAGATTTTGTCCCTGTTCAATTTAATACAGTTTTACTGTAATGTAATATAATACAGCTTTACTGTATTCATTTGAACTGCACAAGAGAAAACATCAATATATATATAATTTTATACTTTGCTAAATTGACTTGTTATTTTCATAAACGTTTGCTTCTCCATGTTTCCCATAATACACATGATTCATAAATACATTAAAAACTTAATAGTTTGTCTATGAGGGTTGGGGTGGGGCAAAGCAACCACAATCCCAGAAATGCAAAACTCAGATTAGGATTAAAATATTTACTCTAAATTTTACTGACATTTTCTGGATTATGGATTACAGATGACAGTTCACACATTCTCACACCCTCTCTGTGGGATTTCAGCACTCTCCCTACTGAAAGCTCCACACTCTCTGCACACTCTGCAGTGCTCAATAACAGAAAGAGAAATGCTGATACAAACCACAGTTCTCTATTACTGCCTCTGCATTACTTGAAAAGGAAAAAGTACAGTTCCAGTCAAGACAGAAATATTTTAGTCATAAAAATCCAGTTAAATATTTTTAAGTTAAATATGTATTTAACCTTTAAAAAAGGTTGCAGATATCTGATATAATCCAGGAAAGGAGGTTACTTTCAAACTTATTTATTTTGCTGTAGGAAAAAAAGAAAAACGAGATGCAGGAAAATATAAACCTTGTTCTAAATACATCTGTACCCAAGTGTCTCTAGAACCTCTGTGTTTCTGAGGCATCAATATTTATTCTAGCATGTTTTCAGTGATTCAGTGATTCAAGATTTTGGGAAAAAGATTGAAGCACTGAAATAGACTTTTGAAAATTAGAGTGCAAGACTTATCAGTGCTAAAAATAGTTGAACTATGATTGCAGGTGTCTACAAACACAGTTGTTTTGTAAAGACAACCAAAGTTGTGGTAATGGGGGCCACTTTAAGTGATGTTAAGCACAAACATCATCAGGGTACACTAATACAATATTATGGTACACACTAAATTGACAATACACTTTTCACCAACTACAGGCCCTTCTGTGTCATTCCTCGTCTTCCTCCCCTGCTGTCTGTAACTGCACACTTCGCAAAGACTTTCAGCAACTTTCTCATAAGGCTAAATTTAATTCTTGTAAATCATACTTAAAGTGATTGAAAAACAAACTGGCATACAGCAAATTCCCAGAAAATAAAACAATTAAAGCAAATGTTGCACATTCTACCTGAGATAAAATTCAATTAAATAGGTCATTGCCATTACATGATGTGTTTCGTATCCAAAATCTTTTACACACGCTCTGCTCAGATCAGTATATAAATAGATAAACATTCAGTGAGGGTTGGTAATGGAATAAGTGGGATAGCCAAACCACAAACCAAATTTGATGTGGTCAGTCACGGGAAAGATTTAACATGTTAGATGGATTCATGCAAGCACATTAGATGTCATTAATTGCTGCAGTAATTACAAGGGAATCTGTTTTACATTAGTGACACTTGCATAGTGCACTCCTGTTAATCTGACATGGACATCAGAGTGCACACATAAATATAATGGAAATACATAAATACATACAGCACATCTTGTATGTGTATCTGTACAGACAGAAATTGTAAAAAGAATTGTAAAATGTAAAAATAATGGCAACACATTTAAACTGCATTACGCAATCCAGATATCAGGCACTGCATAACACTTGCAGAATGGCCAATAACACTTAAGTATAAATACAATTACAATACTATTATGGTTCCCTCTCAGTAGCATGACCCCTTATTTGGGAGCACCCACAGCAGGTGATATGGATAATGTGACAAGTGTGGTCATGCAGCAATACCCATGTCCCTACAGGCCATCTTCCACCTGACTTTCTGTCCTTCATCCATCACTGACACCCTCTCTGCATACTATTCCCTCCCATCAGGTCTTCATCTGTTAATACTGAGAGAGCCAAGTGCACTGTTCCTCTCCATGCTGTTCTCACATTTTTCAGTGATCATTATTACACTTCACATTTTTCTTACTGAAACGGATATAGAGTTTTTTCAAAATTTACCATAACTGCATATTGATCAGGAATACAGCACACTGAGAATTTAACAAAAAAACAAGCAAAAAAAAAAAAGACCTAACACTTCCCCTCTATGCAACAGCATTTTTAGTGGAATAGGCCTATGAATCAACCTCAATGCCTCACCTGGCTAGGACACTGAAGGCATTTATATATTTAGCTAATAAACCTTCCTTTTCTTGTTTGTTATTTATTCAATTTTGACAAACTAAAATGGATTTAGTGAAATGTCAAGAGTAAATTATCTGTGGTTATGATTATATGTCTTACATTTTTGACAAACAATGCTAGATGAATATTTTTTGTATCTATAGGAACGTGTTTGCTTAAAACAGACATGTTGGTGGACAAGTGACAGCAGAGATTAAAAATGGGAACAAAATGGGATGCTTACCTCTGCATTACACCTCCTGCTCTCAGGGAGGCTGAATATCTCCAGTCCGCATTTGGCGCCTTGGGCTGCAAGAGAGAGAAAAAGGAATCGAGTCTTAAGTACAGGCGAAAGCCAATACCATGTCATTAATAAGTCATGGCGAGAACTGCTAGGGCATGAGCATTACGCACACACATAAACACACAAATTCCATCTCAATGACAGCTTTCTCTGCCTTTGGAGAGGACTGATTAATGACATGAAGGCTGTAGGTGCACACACCCCCTCTCATCCTCCCGTTCCCACTCCCATTCATGTCCTGAATGAGATTTTTTTAACTCCAAAGGCCCACTGACCATAGTGCCATTGGTCATAGACCCCGAGGCTACACATGCAGAGTTAGTCTGTACTAGACTGGTTGTGGTACAGTGCATTACCTTGGTAACATTACTGACCTCTTAGATTGCGGTTTGTGCTGATGATAGATTTACTTCAATGTTATAGATGTTTACATAATGATCTCCATTCATTCATATCCATTGTCTTTCACTCCTTATTAAAATATTCCAAACTGTGAAAATCAGTTTCTCAGTCAGTCTCAAATTTAGTGAAATATCAAGATGTTTTTCAGTGATGCTAGATGACGGTTTCTAAATGACTTCCACCGTTATATCCTCTTCCTTGTTCTGTTAGGTTCCTTCTCCCTGTTATATCCTCTTTACACTGATCAAAACCTTTGTATTTCACTGGTACAAGGCCTACCCGACTCAGTCTGACACATCTCACCATGGTAACTGTGCAGAGCCCAGTCTGCATTTTACCCTCCACACACCGCCCTCCATCATTTCACTCTTGTGAAGGTCACAGGTGGAGGAACGAAGGAGGGGGAAAGATATCAGATTAACCCCCTCAGCTCTAGACACAGATATATTTCAACACAGGGACACAAAGAAATACATTATAACAGCCTTTGTCTGTCTGCCACCAATGCAAATACTTAGTAGCATCCTATTGTGAGACATCGGTGCCTGAGCTTCTAGCTAGTTCCTATTGCCAAACATAATTAAAGACTTAATACGATAAAACCTGACAAAATGTAATTAGAGGACTAAAATTCACCGACTGGTTGAAATTTTTCCATAAGGGTTAGGACTATGCTCTTGGTTGAGCAAAATGGGTTAACCTGACCACATAACCAAGATGAGTTATTTTTCTAACCTCAACCTAAACCAGCGATAGAGCTAAAGCAATCTGACTAAGGACACTAAATTCACCATGCTTGGCCATGCAGTTCATAAGAGACCCATTTGAAATCCCATTTCCTTTCAAATATGACAGATGTTCACTTGCTGCTGAAGCTGCAATGACCTCTGTGATTCTGCAGTGGACATTCATCACCCTTGAAATCCAATATTTGGTCTTAATGAGAGAAGCCTGGTATTCCTTCTAGAGTCATTCAAACCAATGTAACTCCAGCATCTGAAACACTTAATGAAAATAAAGGATGAACCTCATCAAAAAGCGATCAGTTATTGGATCAATAGTTTGGATTGATGTTAAAAGGAAATATATGTCACCATACCATTGAATACTCCCTTAAACTAAAGCAAATTTTAATTTTTCAAATTATTTTACACAATACATGAAGAATGACAAAAAGACCCATTAAAATAGGGTCTGATTGGAAATAAATGGCCTTGCAAAATGTTGCAATGTTTGCCCTGTTGCAGCACAGAACTGGTCATAAGGGAGTAGTCTGTTTGAGCATATGGTGTTTACATGGAAAACACAATAGCATATACTGGCACAACATATACACAACATCTGTTACCCAAGCATGTTTTAACCCTGATATAATCCCAAGAAAAGATAATGGGAAATCATTGATTTCTGTTTCATCTGCTAAAAGGAAGAAACTAAATAAAATTAAAAAGGTTTTCCTTTGGCTTTTATTGTATCAATTCCCTTGCTTCACTTTAGATTTTAAATCACACAATTTAAAAAAAGGTTTCGATTGATCATTGAACATCTTTTTGCCTTTTCCCTCCATTCTTCCCTCTCCCTCTGAGTGAGTACTCCTAGCATGGATACAGAGCTCACACCTCCGCCATCAACACTGTGTCCAATCACCTTTCATTCCTGGCCTCATCTGCAAGGAGCCAGCCAATCCACACACAGTACTGAGAAATACATTGCTGCCTGTTAATTACATAGCAAGAGCAGACATGACTGGCATTTAATGAGGAACACATCAAGTGCTAACAGAACAAATACCTTAAACATATCAATACTCCTCTTTTTAACACTTGTTTTTTCCTGCAATCTTTCCTGCATTGCACAGACAGATCTAGAGGCTCTGGGGCAAAGAAAACAAATAGTATCTGTTTTATTCTAATAATATAATAATGCCAACTGGAAATTATGCAAACAAATCAGTGTATGTTGTCATCAACCTTTTACATGGGAAAAACACCATTAAAAGCACTAATCTAAATAAAATTCAGACACAGTCTCTGCTTCACTCTTAACAGATTCCCAAACTCTGGCTTATGGTTTAGTACCAGAGTCGTACGTGACCAGAAGAGGATATTTTGGTGCAGTGGGACTGGTGGCCCTTGTAGCTGGTGAAGGCCGCACTATTTCTACCTCTATAAGACCAGTGAATACCCTCTGGAGCTACTGGACTTGAACATTGTGTCACACAGCGCACAGGAGACAAATAACACTGACGTTATGGGGTCATAGGTGAACAAGCTACTGAAATCTACTAGTTTGTTTTGATGTTAGAATAAGAAAAAAGAGAAAAAGTGAGAAAATGAAGTGAAAAATACTTTACATGATTATGGAGGATAGATGCACTTTAACATCACCCTGAACTACTAAACAAATGGTCTTTCACAAGTGTAGAACACACACAAAAACACTATCTACATCATCCAGCAAATCAAAGTGCACCCACCTACTAAAATAAACGCTGCACAGAGAAGCTACCCACACTTGAGTATGCCAGCTTTTATGCAACATTATGACTCCAACAAGAAGACAAAATGCCTTGTAATTTATGGACCTTAAAGGGCAAGTAAATGGAACAATATACATAAACAAAATAGTGGCAACTTTTTTCCTTCATGTTGATGTACATATATAAATTAGTTTGAGAGAAGCAGATCTTGGGAGTGGAATTTTTATTTGAAACTCATTTTGTTATTTTGATGCAACGGATATAAATATTTATATGCCATCGCCCTTAAAAGCCAACAGATCTCAAAAAGCAGCAAAAATATATACTGAATTTTAAAACATAATTTTCCAGAAGAATGGATGAAAGGCTACAGCTCCAGAGCTGCTAATGTAAGCTGCAATCCTACTGCAAGAACACCGCCCTAAAGCAAAGCCTGAACCATAACTCTGACAAATTTCCTCTCATGCCTTTTTTTGTGTATCACTTACTTTTGTGAGGCAGTCTAAAACAAGAAAACAGAGATCACACCAGAAACACACCTGAATAGACGCTGCGTCTGGCATACTGAGACGCCGTACAAATATCTGGCTCTGTCCACTGTGGCTGGTGACATAGCCTGAGCCCCAGGTGCCACTGTGAGGCCGCCCCGTGTTGTAGAACATAAAAGTGTCACTTCCTGATGTGGCAGTCAGGCATGTCTTGTAACAGTATGTTTTAGTCAAAGAACCATTTCCCCGCACTTCAATATAATGTGGTTCCACTTTGAGGTCACGGCGCAGGGCCACATTGGTGTTTGGCTGCACTCCACCTGCTGCTCTTGCTGCACCCCCCCCACCACCACCTGCTGGAGGGCCCCCTTCTGGTACATTCTTCTTGGATACACAACATGGACAGCAGGACCCAGGTTGCGTACAATAGGCATGGCAACGCACTATGGCTAGTACAAAGATGGTGACCAGAAAGACAAAGGTGGTTGCACTCAGGGCAATGATGAGGTAAATGGTGACATTGGAAAACATTAAGGGACTGTTGGGCCTGATAATACGTTTAGGGTCAGGAGCAACCTTAGGTGGAAGCTCCATCACGTGCACATGGATGGTGGCAGTGGAGGAACGTGGTGGTAGGCCATGATCACGCACCAAAACAGTCAGAACGAAGTAGGTGGAGTTGTCCTCGGTGACTCGTCTTGTGGTGCGGATCTCACCTGTATACTCATGCAGCTTAAAGAGGTCAAGGTCTGTGTTGGGCTGCTCCAGGGTATAGAGCAACCAAGCATTCTGCCCTGCATCACCATCCCATGCTGTGACCTTGCTCACTAACACTCCCGCTTCAGCATTTTTCATCAGCATCTCTGTGGTGCGGCTACCATTGGCAGGTGGATAGATAATCCTAGGTGTATGATCATTCTGATCCATAATGTAAACATACACTGTGGCCACACGGCTGAGGGGAGGAACACCGTTGTCCTGGGCTTTAATCTGAAAGTGAAACTCTCTCAGTTTCTCAAAGTCGAAGGCTCGCAGGGCATAGGCCTCGCCTGTATTGGGTTTGATGCTAACATAGCTGGCTACAGAGATGCCATGGTTGTTGTCATTGAGCACAGTATAGGTGATGCGTGCATTTTCTGCAGCGTCAGCGTCTGTGGCCTTAACAACACACAGAGGTGCACCAGGAGCATTGTTCTCTGT
This sequence comes from Helostoma temminkii, assembly GCA_900302695.1. Taxonomy (NCBI): domain Eukaryota; kingdom Metazoa; phylum Chordata; class Actinopteri; order Anabantiformes; family Helostomatidae; genus Helostoma; species Helostoma temminkii. Next base: position 27,283 of record OMLM01011987.1, read on the forward strand.
AATGTAAACAGTGTATGATGTCTGTTCAAAACGAGGTGGGTTATCATTCACATCCGCAACGTCCACCTTGAAGGTCATCTGAGATGACAGAGGTGGGGTGCCCCCATCCACAGCACTGACAGTGACATTGTAGGATGGGATGGTTTCTCTGTCCAGAAAAGCGGATGTGACGATGGTGTAGTGGTTCCGAAAAGATTTGATCCTGAAAGGCAGATGAGGCATGATCTCCAGGGTAACTTGTTTGTTTTGTCCAGAGTCACGATCATTTACACTGATCAGTGCTACAACTGTGTCAGCCCGGGCGTCTTCACGTACAGGGCTGGATAGTGATGACAGTACTATCTCAGGAATGTTGTCATTGACATCCAAAACTTCTACAACTACTTTACAGTGCACAGCCACAGGTGCTGGACCTTTGTCCATAGCCTGTATGTACATCTCATATGAGTTTGTCTCCTCATAATCTATATTGTTTTTCACTCGAATTTCCCCTGTGTCTGTGTCCATGGAAAACATCTGTCTGACTCTCTCTGGTGTGTAACTGCTGAAGGAGTAGAAAACTTCCCCGTTGGAGCCTTCATCGGGGTCTGTTGCATTTAACTTGATCACTAGTGCGCCCTTTGGAGAGTTTTCAGACAGTTTAACTTTGTACACGGAGCTGTCAAACGCAGGCACATTGTCATTGGCGTCAAGGATACGTACATTGATTTTGGCAGTACCAGTTCGCTGTGGGGTGCCTCCATCCATTGCTGTCAGGATAAGCTGATGAGAGGGCATCTGCTCGCGGTCAAAGGGCTTTTTGAGAATAAGCTCGATGTGCTTAGTATTGGAAAATGGCTTAATGGAGTCCAAAGTGATGTGTTCGTTTGGGCTGAGTCGGTACTGCTTCACGGAATTTGAGCCGTCGTCTGCATCCTGAGCTCCCTCGATGTGGAACCGCGACCCAGTGAGAGCAGACTCTGACACCTCGAGCTGATATTCATCTCGGGGGAACTGTGGCGCGTTATCATTTACGTCCAAAATCTCCACCTCCACCTTGTGCTGCTCGAGTGGATTCTCTAAAACCACCTCGAGGTTAAATGAACAGGTGCCACTGAATTCACAAACTGTCTCTCGGTCAATGCGGTCACTCACCACCAGCTTCCCGGTTTTGTGATTGATGGTGAAATATCTCCGTCCACTGTCCGATGTGATTCTGATACGTCGGGTGGAAAGTTTTCTCAGGTCCAGACCCAAATCCCGTACAATGTCACCGACCAATGCCCCGTTCTCCAGCTCCTCCGGAATGGAGTATCGAATTTGTGCATTTGTAAGGCCACCGAGTACGAACATAAGCAAATATATAGAAAAAGGCACATTCTCCTTTACACTGTAACAGCATCGCACCGTCACAGCCATCGCAGGCAGAATTAGCAGACGGGTTGGAGAAATCTTTCCGTCTTTTCAGCTTGCTGTGTGTCCCCACCCGCCTCATTAAAAACGAGGGAATAATCGTGCATAACTCCGACTATGTGCAGGACGACCACCACATTCTCTCGAGTGCCTGTTTAAAGGATATTTTCCCCTGTGCATCCATGTTTTCCTTTGTCTGCCTGACTGATGTTTTTAAATTCCTCTTACAAGCAAGGCTGACTCTTTTCAGTGATGCTGCTATTGGTCTCTCTCTCTCGCTCCCTGCCTCTCTCTGCTATGTGGTGATGGTGTCTGTGGGCAAAAGGGGAGGGGGAGCCACTCGCTCAAACGAGGCTGGCTGCATTTCAGCACCTCTGATAAAATGATCGCGCAATAATAAAAATAAAACCCAAAAAGATTAAAACTCTTGAGTTTTATCATCCATTATTAAACCTGGGCGTGCGTATATACGGCAACCAAACTCCTCTGCGCATTGATTTCGGGGAATTAATTCGACAGAATCATTTTCCCTCTTTTTGTCAGTGCCACCGCCCTTTTCATTGTGCGCTGGGAAACTGATTTATGAAGCAGTCTGACATCCTCACTGATGCAAACCCACAATTATTCGGGGCTATTGTAGCCAAAGGGAAAAGCTTAACTGATACATGCAGATAATACAGTATATTGCAAATAAAGGAAAAGATGCATTTATTGTAAAATTCCTCCGTGCGAACTCCGACTCTCAAGTACAATAAAAAAAGAAGGGTTCATTACGTTTGATTTCCTATCAGGAAAAAACACAGTGGGTGACAGTCGAATTGAGCTGCGTGTATTGGAAACGATTCTTTTTTCAGCCACATTCTCAGACCCATAGGGGGGTGAATATGACTGCTTCACCCTGTGTTTGTTCACGAGTTGGGTGCTGAAACATTCAATTCTGCCTGAGCACCCGCGACTGTCAGCACAAATATATTATCTGTTCCTTCGTGATATCATTTTGCCCTACAGAGACAGCTGACGATGCTTTGCACTTCAGCTCCTATTGGACACAGGTGCTGCACAGCCTTGTTTCGTTCTTACATGAAACACAAAGCTCGTCATGTCATGAGGTTGTCCACTGGTGACGACGCTAACCGAGTCACAGACAAGATGCCCCAGATGTGACCCCTTTGCACATCTGGTACAATACATGGCCTCTCCTGGTAGACAGTATCATAACTGTAGTAGGCACTAATGTTTGGAAGCAACCACGTCGCCATTTGCTACACCACTTTCTTTCGGAACAAAATCAGAAGCCAACATCAGACCACACCATCAGTTGCCACTGCTGTAGCGGTGCAGGTGCAAGGTGTATAATATTAGACTACTTTCCCACAATAGATTTTGAGGTTATACTGTGTGTAGAAGCTGTGTTGTGTGGCAGGTGGTACCATTAAATCGTAAATCACTCTCTGCTGGTTGTCCTAATTACTCCAGTCTCGGTGTCCATGTATCCCAATTAAATTAGGATGTAAAATTTCTTCGGTTTGATTAAGTCGGACCTCAACCCCAATGCAGTAAACAAGAGAAGGGACACTGAATATTTCTGGCACTGTTCAGATTTACCTTTATAAACGTGCGACATTAAAAAAACGCGCTGTTCTGATTTATTATTACGCTCCACACGGGTTATGCTGTGAAGAAGTGGCCGTGTGAGACTCTGAAACTTGTGGTTTCGCCCCAGCCAAGATCAGCGCCCACCACCCACATTAACTTTCCCTTTTCCTGGAGCTCTGCCTCCCTCACCCACGCCTGGTCTGCCCACGGCGATGGCATCCAGGGAGAAGAGGAGAAGACAGTGAGTCACTCGGATGCTGCTAGTAGATGGGTAGATACAGAGCGACTCTTCACACTACAAGGCGACGAGGAGTAGGTGGTGAAGTGAGGGACTGGAGAAGCAGCCAAATGTTACTTGAAAGAAGACAAATAAAGAAAAAGAACTACCCTGGGTGTTTATTGAAGCCTCAGTTTGTTCACCTCCACAGACATCAATGTAATAACAGTGTGCATGTTGTCCTGCACAGTTTAAAAATAATGTGTATGTCAGTATTTCATATACACGATGTTTTGCCAAGAGGTTGGGAGCATTTGCTGAACTTTTTAAAAGGTTGCTGTACTTGGCACTGATTTCTCTCTCTGCATTATCATCCCCCAGATCTGCCACACTAATCGTGACATTTACCAGATTTTCCCAGCGGGATGTTTGAGCCTCAGTGTTTGGCGATCATACAACAATGAAAACAAGCGAAGTGGATCCACACCTGACCTTCACACATGTCCCTTTTACTCTCCTCATTTCCTCGCTCTGCCCACCTGTATTTGATATGTTACAGCTCTCTCACACCTACTTCAAAAACGCCCATCTGTTTCTGCCTTAATTGCAAGTCGCTGAGCTGTGGATTATTTCGTTTTTCACTCAAGGGTACCGCAGATTAAGTTATCACCACTATTCCATCTGACGCCTGATACGCATCAACACACCCAGATTCTAAACAACAAATTGGCTAATTGGCGTTTTTTTCCTAAATAATAACAGGCTGTCAGAAATGCATGTTCCTGCACACCAATTTACCTGACCTTGACTTTTTTTTTGCATTCTCCCGTCCAATCCCTCCATGCTTTCCCTTTCCCTAATCGTCTCAGGTCTACTCTCCCCACTCTGGAGTGTCTCCAGCTGCGTCTCTGTCAGATATTCACAATTCTAGTTGAGGGTTGGCTAAGGGGCATACTGGGGTCTTAAGTGGAAACACAAGAGCTCATGTCTTCTACTGACAGAAAAAACACAGAGCGTCAGAAAAACTGTGGCTTTACTGTAATAGGCCTGTAATGGTTACAGGGAAGCCAGACAATTCAGATGTTTAAAAAAAACAAAGGCTCCCTCTCTTTGTTCATTATTTCTACCAGAATATTCACATCCTCCATCCTATCAATTATGCAAGATAGCCACTGTATTAATAACATTCTCTTCACTTGGATTCAAGCTCATTAATAGTGTAAGGGGCCACTCTGAAAGACATTCATTTTACTTTCTCATGTGGAATTCCCCCACTTCTAGTGAGTCAGATGAGAAAGATCCACTGAGAAACAGGTCACAGCTCTGCTATCATGAAGCAGAACTCCTTACATCACTCCCTCAATCACCAAATAGAAGAAATTGTGCAAACTTAAAGGACACTGCTGCCTGTACACTCTCACGCATGCACACACATAAATGAACACACATAGGAAATGTAAATGCTATTTAAAAACACAATTATTTTGTGGGGATGAATGTCAGAAGTGATGTTTTCTCTCATTCTTAAATGGCAGGGAACAGACATCAGGGCTTTAATAAACAGGTGCACAGACTGCAGGGAATAGGAGCATGCAGGGTAGTAGAGGTTATTGTGACCACACCTTGTTCGTTATGTTCCTTACTTTAACGCATTTGCAGGATAAATATAATTATTTATGACATTCAAAGTCTGCTGGCCCAAAGATTTAAAATCCATATTTTTCAAAACACTATATGATAAAGCCTCAGTTTATCACCACTTTGTGCAATATGAAGCTAGTCATGACACCAGTCATATCTCACTATGGATTATGTTGGTTCCTCCAGAAAGAGAGACACAAATCATGTCTTCATTTGTGTTCATGTTGGTCCACAGAGAAATGAGAGACACAAAATGAGGAAATGTCTATAGGCTCATATGTGGTGCACTGTAATGCCAGGAAAAGTGCCATCAGATTTACTAAATTCAAATGGTGGTTTTTAAATAATCTATTTAAGAAAGAAACAACCATCATTTTAGAAGAGGAAGTCAAAACAGTATCCAAATAAGGGCCTTACAGCTGAAGTTTATTAAAAATGAAAGATAACGTTGAAGTAACAAAATCAAAAAACTGCTTTTAGGGGAAGAGGAAATTTGACAAGAATTAATGGTTGATCAGTTCATCAAATGCACCCTTAAGATGTGGTCATATTGTGTTCTGGTTATCTCGTTCTATGTATCTAAAATTGCAAATAAAGATTCAAAGCCATGTCAGTGGACTGAGTGAGAGAGGCAGCATGAGCAAGAGGTAACAGAGGTGGGAGAGACAGTGAAATTGGTCCCTCTGTTGGAATACATTGGTAGTACAAGGGTTGGACACGTGATCTCCACCCCACTGCCCATCCATGCAGATTTTCTCATTAAGCCAAAGCACTAAAACCTAATCCCAGCTATGTGTGTGTGTGTTGGAAAGAGAGAGAGAGAGAGAAAAGAGAGAATGAGGGCACAGACTTCAGGCTGCAGTCATTTTCTTTCTCATTTCACAGTGACCATAAGGGATAAAGGAAGATATAGAGCAAAGCACCCTCCAGAGGTGAGATGAGAAAGAGCCATCTACAATGTGTGTATATATTAAAAATATCCATACATCAGTCATAAAATTGCTAGATATACATTACATGCACACTTGGTTGAGGTCTGTGGAGCAAAATATTAAAGAAAAAAATGCTAAATTTAAGCATTTCATTTTGTCCCTGTTAAAAAAGGGAACAACCTTTTCCTCTAGTTCTCTTGCTTTCACTTAATTTAATAGGATATTTCCTTGTGAATATATACTATATACTGTATCAGCAAAAACAGACTGGTAAGAGGTATTATTTAGTATATTTGTTTACAGCATATTATAAAGTAGTTTTCTTACATTTTTCTCATTGTAAGTTTTCTATTCCCCATAACTTTTCCATTTTAAATCTCCAGAACAAAAGTCCCATGTTAACCACAATCCTTCATCCTTTTACTCAGGTGAATGCAGTAAGCGGGTGGAGGAGGCATTCTCTGGGTGTGTTTGTTTGTGCTGATCCCTTTGTGCGCCTTGCTTTCAAAAATAAAGGACACCAGAGGACTAAAAGCAGCTCAAATCCCTCCCTCTGGGGGCCTGCAAGGGTTAAACAGTTCCTTGGCTGTCCTGGTTCAGCATGTGCATAAATCAAACTGATTCTTGTTGTGGCACTGAACAAAGCTATCAGGAAATGCAGGCAGGCTTTGGATACTTCCCTCTTAGGATGGCCTGGCTTTGTATCCTCGCTGGATTGGAAAGGATGGAACCCATGGTTCTGAGCATGACAAAGCTAATATAATGACTGCAAAAACATCCCGATGCCACTAATGGAAAGCAAGGATGGAGGATGAGTTGGTGAAAGTGTGGGAGAAGGGGAGGGGTGGTGATAAGTTCTTCATTTTATCTGTGACAAATTGTAAGCTTGTGATGTTCTCATTCATCTGCAGGGCATGTATTCTGTGCTTTTTGGTCCATCTCATCCTGAGAAGCTCCCTTTTTAACACTATCCCATGCTCAAGGCTGGAGTCTGAGCTGCTGTGTTTGTGAGTTCCTCTAAAACCATCTCCCTTTTTAGAACACTTTCTCTAATATTTCCCTCATTTTGTCGAACTTGGTATTTCTGCTGAAGATACTGTGCTGAACATCCTCAGTCTGAAGCTTCCCCTTTGTCTCCCTCTCCATCTCTCCTGCCTCCTATTGTGTCCACCATGTTTCTTTCCTGTTTGCGTCTACAGCACATGCTGGGATGTATGCCTGGGTGGGGGCGGGTACATACTGGCAGCTCACTGGAAACAGACTAGTTCATCACTTCATTACAGCTAAGAGCAGTCTCCATGGTAACCACAGACAGCAGCACTAACCTCACTCGCACAAAGGACACACCCTTGTAAAGGAGAAAAACAGGAAATGCTACAACAGATACAGTATGTTAGACAGACACTGACAGATAAAGAAGAATATATACATATTCTCTTCACCACACTGTTCTATCACCTTGTACTAAAACTGCATCATGCTTTTGGCCCATCTATTGTGTACTGCCCCAAAATGACACTGGTGAAAGCCTCTACTGTACTACAATCTATGAGCACTTAGCTGTGTGCCTCAACCAGGATAATGTACTGTACAATCAATAATTTAATGCATTTGCAGCATCAGGGGAGGCAGAGTTAGAAGCTTTTATCGGACACACACTCTAAACCTCAAGTCATCATCTTATGCCACAAAGCTGTAGCTCTCTGCCTAGTTCTTCAGTGTGTTTATATTATTACTGTGCTGCTTTGTGAAACATCCACATCACATGCAAAAAGAGTCTATAAAACCATCCTGTAAGACAACACATCGACACAAACACAGGAGGTCCTGGTGGCTGTATGGATAAAAGCCCTCCTTCGTCCGCCCTGTCCCTTTGCCCCGCCCAACCGGTTAAGATGAGATTGACGCTTGGTGTCGTCGCCCCCGCCCAGCCGCAGAGCGGGAGGAGAGCTGAGCCGAGCTGAGCTGATACCTCCACCGGTACTGAAGCTCCCCGCTGGTGCTGCTGCTGCAGCGAGTAGCGGAAAATTACCCGCCCCTCCCCCCTCTGTCACATTCACAGAGAGCTGCAGCATACAGAACACATACTGAACCACTTTTAGGCAGAGAGGCAGCTCCAGGCGTTGTTAAAGGATGGAGAGCTTGCGCATGTAGCAGAGACTGTCTGGGAGAAATAGCGAACCAATTACCAAACCCAGGTTGAGTCAGATGGCGCATGTGGCGTGCTGCCATGTTTAAATCACACGCTGACCCACTTCTCAGCTTCACGTAGCCCATTCACATCGCCTGCAATGAGCAAAGTCTATTTGAGCGCGCAGAAAGCCCTTGTTCAGTCTCCTTCACACTAAACCAACCAAACGAGCAGAGTTTTGACAGCTCAGGCCATGCTCATTTGTGCTGGACCACTCCCTGAAATGAGGTCATATCGTCTGAGTGACTGAAAGCATCACAGATCCACCGCAGCAAAGTGAACAGTCTGCCTCAAGGACAATATCTGGACACATCTCACCAGATACAAGCAATAATAACATCATTCAACAAATGTAGAAGGTTCGTACGTAGAAAACGAGAATTAATCAAAAACGAATATTTTCTGTGCTACTAAGAAGCAGGATTCTCTCTTTTCTGTACATACATTAGTTATGTTAATGAAACTATATTAGATTATGTTTACAGCGCCCTAAGGCTGATAGCACACATGTCTGCAGAAATGGACGTTAATTCCCTGTTACTCTCTCAGCTGCTCCCCTTCTCTAAGAGAGATGGTGAAGGAAAGGGGGAGGGGAAAGAGATCTGGCAGCATGAAGAAGGAGGAAGAGGGAAAAGATATTGGAGTGACATAAATAACATCACGGAGGATATGTGAAATAAGGTATTTTGTGTCTAACTGTTAGATCGGATTTATGTTTAAAGAAGCTGTAATTTTAAAACACACAAGCAGCAAATAATCTCCCCAACTTCAAAATGATGGCTTGGCAAAGAGTGAACCTTTCTCAGTGTGTTAATCTATTATTAGAAACACACTATCGCACAGTAGAACCATGTTTCACAATACACTGGGGTCTTGAAGTGCAACTAAAGCAGCTGCAATATTAAGATGAAAGGACACGACACAGAATAAAAACATAAAACCGTGTTAGAAACCAATAGAATTAAAAATACTTAATACTTAATTATTAGAAGTAGAAAATTAAAGCTATAAGGAGGACAGATTAGTTAGAAAAAGAGCTTTTTTGAGGCACGTACAGTTCACAATCAAAGGCCCTACAAAAGCCACTTCTGCCAATAACCAGACCTCATTTCATTACTACTAATACACCTTTATCATTCTTAAGGCTACTGTCACAGCTATTTTTACTCCAGTTGTAGAGTCACAAATTGTGCATAGGGGCTAAATGCTGGTTGCATTTGAACATACATCACTACTGTTTTTTCTAACACCAGTTGTACTGGTGTTGTGAAAATTGCGTATGAACGCACCTGACCTCATACAATTCTCTGCTTTACTCCATTTCACATGGGGAGAAACCTAATGAGCCACAAAACAAATGTGAAGGTCAACTTCAAAATCTAAACCAAATACAAAGAAAAGCTAAATCAGAAAACCACAAGCACACAGAGATAACAATATTGTATAAACCAAAAAAATATTCTATTATACCAGGTTTATCCCGTTTTGAAAGGCTGCGTTCAAGTAAAGCTGTTTTCTTACAGTTCATCAGTGAGTAAAACGCAATAATAAGAAGTCAGAATGCAAAAAGCAATAAAACACTCAGATGAAGGCAAAACAACTGAACACCATCACCCTGCATCATGAAATGTGTCAGTTTCGGGCTTTGGTCTATTACTGTTTCCCACAGCTGAGAAAGAAACCATGTCACCACCTGTAATCAAAAGGTAGCTCTGTTTACTGCCGGTTTTTCCGACCAGCGACCATGACCAGTGGTCATGAAATCGTTCTCCAAACGATTATCACAAATAATAGGTTGTATAATAATAAGAATAACATTAAGGTGAGAGCAGTAAGTGCAGCAGTTTTCATAACATAAAATATAACCAATGGGAAGTCCAAAATTTCCCTTCATGGTGGCCGAAAGCTATCGTAAGATGATCCCCGAATAGCCAGTTGTAATTCATCTCCGAGCCGTTGGTGGCAGCACTGAGATTAGCGCTATGAACCAGCAGCTGCCGCGAAGAAGAAGAGGAAAAACGCGCAATCTGGGGTTTTAAAAATGGTTCGTTGACACCAAGGAAACCTTTCGTCCTCACGGAGACTGTAAATTATGTTTCTGCAACTCGACCGACCACATGACACTCGTCTAAAGCATTGTCTTCTAGTGAGTCTTTGTCTTCAACATACAACCGTTAAAATTATTGTTCCGTGAGTAACATTTATTAATTTCAATTTCAGTTACATCTGAAATGTATTGACAGCACTTGCTAATAAATGTACTTTGCTAGCTAGTAACCAAAACTGCAGTTTAAACGCCACTTTCCCTGAGCTGTATGAAGATTATATCTACGAGAAAGTCGTGTTAGTGTGTTTAGCTACAGTGTGCAACTTTAGCTAGTGCTAGCATGAGACTGCACTGCACTCTTCTCCGTCCAGCCCTCACTTTCTGCGCCGCTAAGCTCTTCTCCTTCGTGCTCTGCACATCTTTTCAGATGGATACAACGGATACATATTATTTTGGTGAATTCTAGTCCTCAAGACATTCCTGCATGTGTTGTTTCCAACACTCTGAGTGTCAGCAGCTGCCACGAGAAGCCAAAGCTACAAATGTTTAAACATTTCAAGTCTGCTGACGGTGAGTAACATGCATACAATTTAGCAAAAAACTGCCACCATGTATACAATACAGCACGACATCTATCTCCAGTTATGGTTAGGTTAGTTAGTTCATATACTCCGTATATTTACTGAACAATATAGAAGTGTTCCTCCAGCAGAAAACCATTGTCCCGTATTGTGCAGGATATATAAATTCTAACTCTTGTCTGCACGATGGACGTGCATGTCATTCTGTCTTCGATCTAGACGATAAAAATCTGTATGTAAAGTCAATGTGGCTGCTAGAAACGCTTTACTCTTGATTAACATTACATTGCTCATAGTTTTTATTTTCATTAGATATTTTATTACTCAATTACCGCTATTATATTTTTGCTACATTGCTATACCATTTTGTAATGTAACTTGTTTGGCAGCACTAAACACAGTTTAGCGTTGAGTGAGACAAGCGTGTGACACAGGTTCTTATAAGTCCTTGCCTTTCAGAACCATGGACAGCGTTTATACCCAAACTGGGGTAAGGAAGGAAAAGGGAGAAAACACATCGGAACAGTTTGTTCCGCATCTTAAAGAGATAGTGATTTAAATACTGCGTAGGGTGTAGATAATACATAGTTTATCAGTTTATTACCTTTTCTGTGTTGGGTAAAGTCTGAGTCCTGGTAAAAGTGTCTCCTCCGTTTATACTGATCAGTTCCGCATCTACAGGCGGATACGGGGCGGGGAAAACCACTACGTCACTCTTGAGCGTGTCTGAGCTGAAACAGACGTCATACTGCTGAGTAGCTTTAGAGTAAGACCAGCTCCCGTCAGGGTGGGTGGTGATCATCGGGGCGCTGTACCTGCTGAAACTGCCGTCTGTCCTGTGACATCTGACAGCTATTAAAGTGATGAGGCTCAGCAGAAAGATCAGTGACACCGACACGATGGCGATCAGCAGATACAGGTTTAAATCCGAGAAGCTCTCCTCCTTTATGGGCACATGTCTGAACTGAGTGTGGATGTCAGCTGTGCTTTCAAGCACCACCACATCAATAGACACAGTAGCTGACAGGGAGGGTTCTCCGTTATCAGAGACCAGCACCACCAAGGGGTGAGTTTTCAGGTCATTGTCACTCATCCTCCTCTTAGTCCTGATTTCTCCGGTGCTGGTTCCGATCCGGAAGAGGTTGTTTCCTTTGGGCTCAGAGAGGTGATAGAAAGCAGCGCGTTGTATCCAGAGTCTGCGTCTACAGCCCTGATCTTTGCCACAAAGTATCCCGCTTCAGCAGAATAGGGGATGCTCTCACTGTTAACGGAGCCGTGCTCAGAATAGGGAGCGAGAATCGCGGGACTGTTGTCGTTCTCATCCAGGATAAAAACGTTGACAGTCACGTTGCTGCTGAGCGGAGGAACACCAGAGTCTGTGGCCTGAACTTTAAACTGAAACGTTTTTAACTCCTCATAGTTAAACGACTGTAAACTGATTATATCTCCTGTCTCTGAGTTGATGTTGATCATGGTCGATAACGGCATTGAGTCAGTGTTACTTTGTAAAAATGAATAGCTCACCTGACCGTTTAGATTAACATCAGCATCAGTTGCAGTCACTGTTTTAATTACTGCT